>JAHBMJ010003947.1:8589-28335 GCA_018398765.1 Chromera velia | reverse complement strand
GGGCGCTCCAGCTTTCTTCAGGTTGTGCGGGATTAAACTATCCAGACCTTAGGAAATGGCGTGTTTGATCTTTTCAATCCTTCTTCTGACTGTAAAACCGCTTTTCGGTATCTGCTAAAAGCGAATTTCGACGCAGAAATAGCAAAAGCAATGTTATTACTCTGTGTGTGTGTGTGTGTGTGTGTGTGTGTGTACGTATGTGTTATGCCCTGTTCATCCGGCTCTGCTGCTGCGTTTTCTTCTCCCTGCCCACTTGTGTCTTGGTCGATCCATCCAGATACTTCGGTGGCTGGGTGGCACCTGATATTTTCTATCTGGGTCACTCGGGGGTGATTCGAGTGGGGCCTCTCCGGATTGCAGGTGGGGGGCTGAGCTTGCAAAGACATGCAGAACTAGAGATGAGGCATTTTGGCAAAGAAGCAGACACAGCTGCGAGTCGGGGGTGTATGTCTCTCCAGTGATTTCGTTGCCACACTTTCTTTCCCTCGTCACCTGCTTTCTCTCTCTTCTTCCTCTGCTTGTGAAGAAGAAAAAAAGATCATTTTCCTTTTTTGTCAGATCGCCGCTCTCCCATAAACCTTCTTTGGGCTAGAAAAGGCTCGAACGGGAGGGGGGACACTGTGGGAATCGCGGGTTGAGGAGAGGGAATCTTGATCGAGGGCGGCGTGCCTCTCTGACAAGTGCACTCACTTGATGGCGCGGAAAAGATCCTGTGTGTGTTGTCTGAATGAGTGGGTGCAGGCTTGAGTGGAATATATAAAATGCACGATTTCACGAAGTCAGTCTGGAGGGCTCTTTGTTTGGATGCATTGAAGTGTCGATGTTTGTTTGCTTCTTTTCCCTGTTCGGAGAAATGTTCATACGAAACGAGACGTCGCTGTGTTCCTGCGTCTTCGCCGGGTTTGCGTGTGCCCTAAATGGTCCCTCTGAGGGTTTTTCTCTGAGGCTGGCTTGGTCTTTCTTCCTCTGTGTGTAGATGGATGGCCATGTGTCGTGTTTGTATTTCTTTGACGGGCCTCGGACTTTCTCTCTCTCTCTCTCTCTCTCTCTCTCTCTTCTTGCTCTTATTGCGTGTGCGTGCGTGCGTGCATGCGTGGATGTGCGTGCAAGTTTCCCTGGTCCCTTTCCACTCCACTGCAGAGGGTACTTCGAGACCCCACCGTACGATGACCGCACCAAACGATCGGCCTACCACGTCAGAGAATACGAGGTCCGTCGGTTGGTTGGTCAGTGTGGCCTCCTGAAAGGTGCAAATAAATGAATTTGTGTCCGAAATTAGGATTCTGTGTCCCTGTTAACCTAGTGACAGTCAACGTGGAAGGAAACGTTCTGTGAATCCCAAAATTGATGCTCCTTCCTACACGATTGGGCTTTGCGAATGGTGTGACGATTGGTTGCTGTCGCTGCGTTTCTTTTTTGGGGTTGCGCCTTGTCCCTCCTTTTTCTGGTCTGGCTTCTGTACTCTGTCGAATGAAGCTCGCCTTTTGTTGTCTTGGAAGAAACCGCTCTTTCGTGCAGCTGCAGCAACAAGGACGACATAGGTGAATGGCAGAACAACAACGACATTCATTTGCATCTAATTCTGTTTCGCCTTTTCATTCCGAATATGTGCACAGCCGTCGAGCTTCCTCAAGGAAGAGAACCGAATTGATTAGGTTTCTAAAGTGATTCTTTTTCCCTCCATATCATCTCTGACCATCAATCCAATCCAATCCATCAGGTGAAGAAACTGTCACTTGTGAAGGAGCGCGTGAACGTGTGCATATCCCACGACTGGCCCGCATGCATCCACGACTGGGGGGACGGGAGGAAGCTGATGAAGGACAAACCGTTCTTCGCAGAGGAAATGAGAGACGGAATTCTGGGAAACCCCGCCACTATGGACCTGCTCAAGACGATGAAACCGTAAGTCAGCCGGTCACTTTCTTTCCTTCTTTATTTATTTGTTTTGTTATTTGCTTCTTGCTTGCTTTGCTTGCTTTGCTTGCTTGTTGGAGGGCCTGATGTTCAATCAATCAGTTTTGGCCGCATGGGAAGAAGAGGTCGGCAAGCACGATGTTTCGCAGCTTGCTTGCACTACTTTGGTTTCGTTTTCTTCTGTACAGACGAGCACACGAATGCAAAGTCAGGCGCTTGACCTGTTTGAGCAAAACTTTTTTCCGGACAGCCGAGTTCAGTCAGGCGCTTTGACAGCGATTAGATTTTTCAGAAAGACTATTCGCTAAAAAAGAAAGCTCCAGCAGAAGGGAAGGAAAAAACATAATGCGCGTCTGGTGTCGATTTGCTCGTGGAGACGGGCCGCTGCTTTGCGTGTTTTCGCTCTCATACGCTCTTGCTCGGTCTGTCTCTTTGGTTCCTTGCAGAGATTTCTGGTTTGCTGGCCACCTTCATGTAAAGTTTGCTGCTCTGATTCCTCATGAGACAGAGGAAAAGAAAGAACCTGTTGAAGCCCCGACGCGCTCTGCTTCTCGAAGCCCGCCTCGACCAGTAGCCCCGTCCTCTTCTTCTTCGTCTGCTTCCTCCTCTTCCTCTTCCTCTTCCTCTTCCTGCAACGGAGATGATAAGAGAGGAACAAAGAGATCGCAGGAGGAGCCTGCAGAGGGCGAGGGAGGAGAAGAAGCCGAAGGACCAGCCGAGGGAGACGGAGAGGGAACGAAGAGTCCCTCCCATCAGGCAGTGGTCCGTCTGTCCAGTGGAAAGAGGCAAAGGGGAGACGGGGGAGACGTGGATATGCTGGCTGACGGTTCTGCTGAAGCTACGGGAGAGGGGGTTCTCTCTGTTGACGTGCCTCCAGAACTGAGGAAGCCTTCTGCCACAAGGTCGGTCGGTCTGCTTCATACACGCGCTTTGACGGTAAATGTATCTTCTCTTTTGCTCCTACGTACCACCCTCAATCCTCATGGCAGGCTCCTGTTGTTCCTCCAGAATTATTGTTGCTCCACCCAGTTTTGAACTTTCCCCTTATGTCTTCTGCTAGGTCTTCTGTTCATAGAGAAAAGGATGGACAGAGCCCCGTCATTCAAGAAAGAACTGCCCGAATATTTTGAACACAAACCGGAATTTTCAGTCTGCTTTCCGTTGGGGGCGATTTGAATGGATGAGATATTTTTTTCTGTTTCTGCTTACAAGTGATCAAAAAAGGGGGAAGTATTGAAGCGAATGGAGTTTTCCGGACAAAGATCACTCTCTCGCTGCTCTTTCTCCCTGTCTTTCACTCATCAGTGACCCTACTTTCTTCCCCGTACTGCCTGCAGATTCCTTGCCCTCTCCAAGCCGACAAAGCCGGGCTTCCTTCAGGTAGGCAGTGGCAATCAGAACAGAGAGAGAGAACCAAGAAAGGTTGGGAGTCAGGAGGGAGGACAAAGCGGACATCCCTCCCCCTCCACTGCACCACAAAAGAGAGGGGGGCGGAGATGGGAAAAAAAGAAAAGCACGGAGACAGACCGACACAGAGAGTGCGTGGACGCCTTCAAAGATACAGACACCAACTTAAGTACCTCTAAAATGACTGTGACATGCATACCGTGTTCGTCTCTCTTGGTGGCTGTGCGTGAAGAGACTCTCTTTCATCAGGTGCCTGCCCACACACAAACAAGAGATAAGCCTTCTGGCTTTCCCCCCCCCCCCCTTCTTCCTTCCCTGTCCCTGCAGGTTTTGAAGATCGACCCTCAGCTTCCCCGTGGGTACAAGAAAGCCAAGCTGCCATTCCACTCTGTTCCCTTTCAGAACGCGCACAGTCACGGGGGCCCTAGAGTCCTCACTCTTTCTGGTTCGTCCGTCCGTCCCTCTGTTCGCTCGTTCGTTCGTTCGTTCGTTAGTTTTTCTTTCCGCTTGCAAGCGGGGAGGAAGAAAAAGTCGTCTATAGGGCTGGCTGGCTGTAGTTGCAAGAAAAGCAGAGTAAGGCATGGAATGCGAATTTCACGCAAGAAGAAACAACACTGGAAGACAAAAATAGAGAGGTGGAAGGGATGGGCGGCCGAGAGTCAAAGAATAAGGCCCGAAATGACAAAAGACGGCAAAAAGAAAGGGGGGCGGAAAAGGGGGATAAATGAATGTGCAAAGGGAGAGAGAGAGAGCAGAGAAAAAGAAACATCTTGTGCGATGCCGTAGAATCGTATGAGAATCAAAAAGAAACCCGACGACTCACTGGATCAAAGAAGACACCCAGCCAGCATACCCATAAAGCCATATTTTCTGTCTGTCTGCTTCTTCTCTTCCCACTGCAGCACCGGACCGCCCTGCGGAGCCTGCCGCGATGCCCCCCCCTGTAGGAGAGGCAGGCGACCCTCCGGAAGGCAACCAGGCAGTTGGGAGTCCAGATCCTCCCGAAGTCAAGGACGGAGAGGTGAAGGAAGAGGAGGAGGGCCTGGGAGAAGGAGAGGGAGAAGAGGATGACGAAGACGATCCCGATTTGGATTTGGAAAGAGATGAAGAGCCCCAGCCGGAGTCACTTGAAGAGTCTGAGCTCCCCCATCCCGCCGGAGAAGGGGACGGAGCCCCAATGGTAGATGAGGGAGAGGAGGGGACACTGGGAGAGGCTGTCGATGCCCCAATAGAAGGACCGCCTGAGGACCTTCAGAACCCTCCTGCCACAATCGGGGAAGTCGACACACAGTCAAAAAACCCAACAGAGATGCAAACCACGAACGGACCCGGAGAATCTCAGACAGACGCGCCTGCACCTGCACAGGGTCCCTCAGCAGCTGCAGCTTCTTCTGCAGCCGTTCCACAGGGACAGGGAGTGACAGAACAGGCGAAACCTGTAGAACAAAACGTACAGCCTCTCCCTCCACCCCCCCTTCCTCCTTCCATGCCCCCGCCGCGTCCCTTTTACCAAGCACCGCCAAGGAATCGTCACAACCGACCGCAGCCAGTCATCTGGTCAGTCAGTCAGAAAAATACAGAGAGTTAGACCGGTGATCGGACAGACAGGCGGACAGAAAGGTACACAGACAGACCGACAGTGAAGCAAGCAGACAGACAGAAAGACAAAGACAGAGATAAAGGAACAAAGAGACAGCGTCAAATGGATACACGCTCTCCACTTTGCGTGTGTCCCTCCCGACAACTCACTTGAATGAGTGCCTTTGCGTATGTTCATTCATGGATGTACGCACAGTTGGGGTACATGCATGTGCATTGTTTCTCCCTTCATTCACTGGTTGCAGTTTTGATCCCGAGTGGCTCTCAATTCTGAAGGCCAACCACGCACTCTTGCCAACCTCTTCAACCTCGAAA
This sequence comes from Chromera velia, assembly GCA_018398765.1. NCBI lineage: Eukaryota > Chromeraceae > Chromera > Chromera velia. The sequence goes on along the minus strand of JAHBMJ010003947.1, from coordinate 23,097 downwards.
ATGACCATCTTTCGGTCGGCCGAGCACGTCTTCTCTGCTCCTTCATTATTTTCTCTTGTCTTCTCTCGCGTCCCTGCTTTCGTTTTCCTTGTCATAAGGTGATCATCGGCATTTTGTGACAACTCTCATTCTTGCGACTTTTTGTGTCCGTCCCCATTTTCTCCTTCGTGGCATGCCTTGTCTCCTTCTTAACTGTGCTTCCCTCTGGTCGGGTGTGTGAGAGAATCTGCAGGCAACCTTCTGAGGAAGACCGGAAAACATCCGAGGAGGCCCTGAGGAAGCTCGCTCCACAACTCCGTGCTCCCTATGAAGCCGAAGGGTGGAATGGCACAGCAGCCGGATTTGTGCAGGGAGCCCAGGTGTCCTCATCAGGGGATGACTCTCTTGCCTGCCCGTGGCCACACTGGTCAACCGAGGGGGGCACCTTTTTGAATGCCTCACAGCAGCGTCAGTGGTTTCTCTCCAACCTCCTCCCGGGCCTCGCTGATCCCTTTCCCTTTTATTTTTCCGATCCGCAGAGAGTTGTGCAGACTGTGCGGGCGACCAAGCCGTCGTCATCTTCTCAGGGTATGTGGGGGCAGCAGTCTTTCAGGGGGGGTCGAGGTCGTGGTGGGGGACAGAGGCGCTTTTAGTCAATGGCGTGCAGTATGCTGCTTCAAGTAATATGCAGTCGAAGTCGCTTCCGTCTCAACCCAGCGGCCAACCTGAACCGGCCTGAGGCTCCAGAGCTTTTTCAGAGGCGATGCAATGGTATTGTATGAAATTGAAAAGCTTGAAGTCGGCCTTACCTTTTGTAATGTGTTCTTCCATGTTACGGACCATGTATGAGAACTGTTATGTATCTAGTGATGGTTTGTAACTTATAAAAATGTATATTGTATTAAAATTTTTGAACAACGAGTCAACGAATTCAGTTCTAATATGAAGATGAATTAAGAAGTGAATACTAGGGTGAATGAAATGAATTGAGGTAGTTAAAGCCAGTAAGCACACCACTTAGGCCTTAGGCAGCCGCACTGTAGTCTGTGGCGCAGAAGTGGCCAGAGAAGTGATTATATAAGGTACTAGATAGGGTAAAATCCTGGGATAATCCTGGGTATTAGATTTATATATACTGTCTTAATTTATGACATACACAGGATTACTTGATTACATTAGTATGTTCGGCTAGGCGTAGGCCATTAAAAAAAACTCTAAATTTTATTGGGCGTTTTTCTTTTCTTTTTTTTTTTTTAGTTTTTTTTTTTTTTTAAGAGTTTTGATTGATTGATTGATTGATTGATTGATATGTTCTGCCCTAGGGCCTTCCCGCTATGTCTATTTATCGCCATGTTGGTCTGATGGTTGAAAAGAATGATGTGACTCGTTTTGAAAACATTCTTCGAGTTGCAGACATCTCTGACTTTGAGAAGATTTGGACAAAGCCGAAGGGTAGGAAGTACTTAGCAAATGCTGAAGAAGGCATTCAGATGGAGGAGCGTCAAGGATGAGGTTGCATGAGAGAGAGAGCTAGTAGCGAGAGCAGTAACCAGGATAGAAGGAAGAGATGAAAGACGTATAGGCCAGACGCTAGGAACAAACTATAAGTCAATGCCCCGGAGAAAGAAGATGACGATGCCAGCAGGCAACAAAGGCTTTGTGGGGGGGTAGGCAAATTAAGATTCCTCTCAAAGTGGTTAAAGTATTGGAAGAAGGCAACGTACGTGTTTTATGATCGTTCAAACAAGTTCCTAGGCGTCGGCTAAAGAAAAAAAAAAAAAAAGATCCCCCAAGACCCTTCACTTTTTTTCTTTTTTCTTTTTTTTTTTATTCAAACAACTGTTGTTTGAGTGTTGCACAAGTGTTGTTTATGTGTTACACAACTGTTGCTCAGTGTTGTTCAAGGTTAAAAAGTAAAAAAGAAAAAACAAAAAAGATTTCCTCAGATCGCTTATTTTTTTTCTTTTTTTTTTTCTCTAGCCGATGCCTAGACAAGTTCAATCATATATATAATACTATAAATTTAAACATAAAAATTTTAAGTAAAAAACTTACCAAATAATGTAAAATATACTCGGAAATAGTAGAAGAAATGACTAGGAAAATATAGACCTAGAGGCTAAAGATATATATTAAGTAAAAAAAAAGTTCTTATATAAACAACTGTAAGTATTTTTAAAAAACTCGTTGGGGTTTTAGAAGCTCAAAACCGGTCTTAAATTGTTTGAGCCTCTTTTAGTTTTTGCAGGGGGGGTATTTTTGTAAATAAATTTTATTCGAGGGTTTTTTAATTTTTTTTTTTTAAGGTTTTTTTTCTTTTTTACTGGCCTACGCGTAGATATTCGGGGCCGAAGCCCTAAACCTGCGTGCCAGTTATCTGGCGTCCGCTTTATACCATACATCGATGTACATTACTTCACACCATATATGCATACATGCAATAGCATATTACCATATTTAATTATCCCATGAAGTGATTAAATGTGATTGAACAAAGTGATTAATTAGCCAAAGTCCGATTCTTACTAGTCTTTAATACCTTTGGTCATTCTAATGATGCATGGTTTTTTTTTATGTTATAAAAACAAATGTTTTGGGAGTAGCCTAGAGGTTTGTGCACGTCCAGTGCAGGACGCACGTACTATATATGTATGCATGCATGGCCCGGCCCCTGCAGCCCGGGCCTGGCAGGCTAGCCACGCGGCGCGGCCTACACGCATGCATGCACAATCGATCGAGCGCTCGCATCTATACTAGCGGCCACGGCCCTAGCTAGCCACGGCCATCGGTGCATGCATTTGGAGCCGAACACCCGATTGTACATGTTATATAAAAAATCGGGTCTCCATACATGAGTTTCAAACACAAAGTAAGATGTAAACTTAAAGTTACAGCAAGCCATATCATACCAGATGACTGAGGCCTGACATGTTCAGAGGATTAATTCTATAGTTTGAAAATGAGTTAAGTGGACGTATAAGACTTCTTCAAAGCAGTTCAGCTACTGCTCGGCAGACCTGTAGAATTGTATACATGTAATTCTTACGGAATGACAGCCATACAGAAGCAGTAGAGGGACGTCCAATCTTTAGACTCACCTACGAAACTGCAAAAAGAAGACAGAAGAAATCAAATTTCTTAGGGAATATATTCTTGAATATATATTCTTAAATATATTACTTTTGAAGTGAGTAACTAATAAATAAATATATTCCGTGATTAAACACCTTTGCACATCATATTACAACACATGCACTCTTGCACTTAGTCTCCACACTTTTAAACTATATATTTTAACTGCTGGCAAAATACGGATGCGTTTAAAAGAGGGGAAAGAGGGGAAAAGACACTATTATTAGATAATTTTTAAAGGAAAACCATAGAAATCGTTCAAATTGAAACATATCCCATATATTTTTAGCTCTTATATGATAGGTTACAACTATCATTTCTTTCTAAGACTTTCTTTTATGTATGTGCTAGTCTGGATGCTATAGTAGGTTTTATTATTATTTAATTTAGGAACTTTTTAATTTATGACAAAAGGGGGGACAAGTTTAAAAGAAAAGGCAAAGATGGAAGGAAAAGGGTAGCAAAAAAGATCGTGGAGGGTGCCTGACTGTCCGATTAGTTAAAAGAAGACAATAGAAACGTTAGAGACAGAGACGGAATTTCCCCCCACCTTGCGAATCTCTCTCTCCTTTCCAATATGAAAACCCAACCAGACAGTGTTTCGCCATGTATCTTCTAACTAAAAGGAAATGGCGATCAAGAAGCGAAATGATAGAGTGCAGACTGTGCAGTGTTGAACCTCTCCTTAAGAGTCTGTTACAGTCCTCTACAAACTTTCGTATACTTTTCAGGGCTCTCACGGGGGGGAACATTGATAGAACTCAACCAGAACGACTGTGTAACACTATGTATAACAGATGTTTGTCCCGTTTGCGTGTGATCAAGGTCCAATTCAAGGATGAGGTTCATATTCTGATGGAATGTAAAGACTCTAGCTGAAAGGGAGCAGAGCAGGCTGAAAGAACTATACGAAATTGCAAAACAGAGAGCGTCTATTGACATAAAAATAAAAATCGCACAAAGCGTTGCGGGTGCAACAGGGAGAGGTACTTTAGATAATGAGAAGAAAATGAAGGAGATGGTGTTAGCCATGTTGCTGTTGTGCACGATCCTGCCTAGCTAGAAGCGGCTCTAAAGCGCTAGCCGACTGTCTCAAGAAGGTCCATTCTGTCGATAAGGTAAGTTGAGGCGAATTAATCCGACTGGCATGCAGGCTTCCTCTCCCCCCCCCCCATGAATGTGTGTTCTGGGTTGTCCCCAAAGCCTTGTTAGTGGCTTGGGATTTGGCGTCGCTAAATCTAGGATTTAACCCTCAATCATCATCATCATTATCATCATCAATTTAGGAAATTTTAAATTTATGACAAAAAATTAATTTAAAAATTTATATAAACTGCGGAACCTATCAATCAATCAATCAATCAAACTATTAGTTATTTATCATAAAATTGTGGCTAGGCGCCGCACATAAAAAAAAAAAATAGGCGTCTTCAACTTTTTTTTTCTTTTTTTTAATTTTTTTTTTATATCAACAGTTAGCTTCACATTTTGTATGGAAAAGTAAGTTTCAGAGTCGAAAGTGATTCTTTTCCTTTTGGAGACACTTGAAATAAATAAAAAAAAAAAAAGAAAAAAAAATTAGGCCTTCCCAACTTTTTTTTTCTTTTTTTTTTTCTATGTGCGGCGCCTAGAATTGTTGAATGACTCGGATAAATGAATTTGATAGTCCGAGTTTGCACATATAGTACATCGCGCACCCGACTTATAGTTTTTGTTTCTTGAATTAATGATTTGGTTGATCATCCGTTACATCATCTGTTCCTTAAATTTCAAAGGAATCCTAGAGGTGGCGCGGGGCGTGGAGGGTTAGATACAGACTGCGGGGGAGGCGCTGTCTGAGCGCCCCATCCGAGTGGCGACGTGAGGGCGAGAGCTGGAATCCTCGCAAGTCTCTTCTGGTTCGCTCGGGAAGCCAAAAAGAGGGGAAACAACGAACCCACCAGCCAGGCTCTAGCCATCTTCCGTCTTTCCCTCTTACGAATATCGGCAGCCTTCGCAGCATCCACACACGGAACTGCACTGTCGGCAGCACTCGGGGGAGGCGCAGTCTCTGAGGATTGGGGCCCCGGCACGGAAGTCGGGTCGCTCTGTCGTGGAGGGCCTGCGCCGGGGTCCACCGATGACCCAGGCCCCCCTGCGTCTTCGTCACCCCCCATGGAAATGAAGGACTCCCGAGGGGAGGGGCCCACGGCGGGTAGAGACGCGAAAGACTGGGACGCTAGGGGGTCCTCTTGGGTTTGCGTGTTTGCATACTCCGGCTTTACGGGGTTGGGATTTTCGTTTCCGTCTCCTGGCATGGGTGTGAGGGCAAGCGCTTCACGGCTCTTCTGAGGGTCTGTAGATGCGGAAGGGACCAGGGCAATGCCTCCGTCTGCAGCGGCAGAGGAGGAGGATGCAGACTGTGCTTCTGCCTCGGGGGCTTTCGAGGCATCAAGGGGGGCTGAAGAAGAGGAAGGCGGGGGGATGGAGACGGAAGCTGAGGCAGTCTGCGGCTCAGTCACTGCACCTGCAGCTGCTGCAGGAGGAGGAGTGGTAGTGACGGAATCTCCACATGACGACACCCCGGTGTCACCTGCCCCATCTAGATTTGCGTCTGCAGCCCTCCCCGATTCGACTAGGCTTATGACCTCCTCGAGAGTGATGGGTGTGGGAACAGAGGCACAAGAGGAATCGGCAGATGGGTCTAGGGCGTCTGATGCACAGGGTGGCGAAAGAGGGAGAACTGAGGGAGCGGTGGGAAGTTCTCTTTCTCCGTCCTCTGTCTCTATCTTGAGCTCGTGGAGGAAATCCATCAGCAGGAGACGGGCATCTGGATACTTCATCACGCCCTCAAAAGTACCCAATTCCAGCAGCATCTTCAGCTGCTTCCTTGTCTGTTTACTCTCTGCATTCCGAACCTCCTCCTCTGCATCCATGATCAACTGCCCTTCCCTGATCAACGCTTGTTGCTTGGCAATCGCAAGAAGCCAACCGTCTCGGTCGGTCGTGGACCTCGCTCGAAAAGTGTACGTTCTCGAACGAGAGTGCAGCACAAACACCCTCTTCATTTCACGTGACTCTAAAACCTTGCTACACTCTCCCAATGACACATAACTAAAGGTTGTCGGGGCACCAGCACTAACTCCTGCCGACTTCCCAAACAAACCCGACATACTACTCCCAGACGGAGTCAAAGTACAGTACCACAATGCCTCGCTCTGCAGACTCCCGTGAACCGTTTTCCACGTCACCCTGTCTTTTGACAATTTTTCCAAAACTCCAAACCGGAGTCCCTTAGCCATCCAGGACAAATCCGAACTTGCGTGATCGTCAGTCCCCACCCCCCCTGCTCGGCCACCCGAGTCCGAAGTTACCGATGCTGCTGACACACTCTCACTGCGACGTGACGCACGCCACCCCCCCCCCAGCCTGGACCTATCTCTTTCTCTTTCCCCCTTGACCCCGCCAGGGGGACTCCAACTTCTGCCAGGATCAGGGGGCGCCTCCGTCTCTGCCGACCCGGGGGGGGCAGGGGAGGCAGAGACGGTCGCCTGTCCGAGGCCCCCTTGGGTGGAGGAGGAGGACGGAGAGGCGGCAGGAATGGAGAGGGCGGCGGTGGCGGAAGAGGAAGAAAAAGGGGCCATGAGGCCCGAGGGGGAAGAGACGCCCCGTGGGAGGAGTCCCGAGCCCTTTTCCATCGGTGTCGTCAAACTGCTCTGCTGATCAGGGGAGATGGCAGCCCCGCCTGGGGCGGCAGCAACAGTCTGAAGCTGCTGTGCATCCATGGAGGAGGATCTAGAAATGGAGACGGAGACGGGGGGACGACTAGAAGAAGCAGAAGCGGAGGCATTCACATTCCGTCCTTTCGAATTTTCCCGTTGCTCAGAATCTGGGGGTTGTGGGGGTGTGGGCTTTCTGGCACTCCGATCTTTACCGTCCTGCTGCTGCTGTTCTGTTTTTCTTGTTGACTGTGCGGCCCGTCCCTCCCCACTCCCGGTCGGCGGCTGCTGCCTGGACCTGTCCCCTCCATTGGTTGACAGATCTCTCGTTGGAATGGGCTCTCGGCGGTCTCGGAGGAGAAATCGGAACTCTGTGCGGGCTTTGCGAAGTTCATCCAGAGGCTTCGCGTGAGGAGACAACTCGTTCTCAAACAGCTGCCTCCCCTCAGCAAAAATGGCAAACAAACCAAAATGCTTTAATTCAGGAGACGTCAGGCTCTGCTCTTCAAGGGGTTTGTCGGGAGTGAGCTTCAGTTTTTTCTGGAGGAGGGCAAGGAGGACATCGGAAACTCGGGTCTGTTCATTGACCAAAACCGTGTAGAAGGTGTGCTCTGGGTAGGCGTACACCCTAATACTTACATCGCTGCTCCCCCCGCCCCCTCCTTTTGAGGACCCTGTTGTTCCTTTTTGACTCGGTGTGCGAGAAGCCATCATCGCTTCATTCCCTCCTCTCCATTTGACCTCATGTTTCCACTGTTCTCATCTAATCGACAAGAACTCTCTTACACGGCAGAATAAATTGACTTCCTCCCTCCCTCTCCAAGCGGGCGGCTAGACAGACCGCCAGAGGGAGGAGACAGCTGGATACCGTCCCCTGAGTTGACGTCTCTCCAAGAATCCTTCGATCCACATACAAACATAGAGGTACACAGGGAGACGGAAGGCACCAGAAGAAGCAACCCACCTTTGTATTAATATGAATATTTGTGGAAGCAGCACCTCGATCGTCCTCAGACCCTATGTAGACCTGTGGATCACATATTGCGTGACAATGGGTGACATCCGATGCGAAATGCATGTGCCTTTGAGGCGGCGCCGCGCAAGCTCGCATGCATGTATGGCAGCCTCGCGGTGAGGCACGGCCCCCCCCTCTCGAGAGGGCCGGGGGGAGCTGAATCTTAGAATAGGTGTTAGGTGAACGTGGTCTACAGGCAGTATAAGAGTCTATCAGTCGGAACGACCGTCCGTCGGTATTTTAGCTTAACTATCGTGAAATTGGGGCTGCGAAAAGACTTGTGTGCTAACTTAGCTCGTATACAGTGTTTTGAATGACACAAAAATGTGTCAAAAAGTTGATAAGCTTTTTAACCGGCAAATTCACTGCATAGCTGCATGAAAAGGAAATGTAGGGCCTGTACGTGGCGCCGCTACGAGGCTGTCATGGTACTTACTTGCTCGACAGGCTACTCGCACGGAGTAAAGCGCGGGATCGATGAGCGGCGCATGCATCTGTGCACTAAACGATACTTACAGTAAGGCATGCATTCTGTAAAGGTATTTAATCACGGAATATATTTATTCACTAGTTACTCACTTCAAAAGTAATATAATCAGGAATATATTCCTAAATTAATTAAGGGGGGGTCGGGGGGGCAGAGCCCCCCGGGCTACATTTTTGATTTTGTTTTTTTAACACAGTTTGTGACCATAAAAAATTGGTTTTGAAAAAGATAAATAGAGGTTATCTAGCTGGTAGGCACTGTTAATAGGCAGTAGTATTACTATACTAGACTGTGTTACAGTGTTACTAGAATTTTATAAAATCTTATAATTTATAAACTTATTAAACTAGCAAGTAACATATTATATGAATATGCGGTTGAAAGTTCATACACGTTTGAGTAAAAAATCATCCACAAGCACTGTCGAGCAAAAAATCATCTGGGTACAAACAAGTAGAAAGATGTATGCAAAAACATAAATATAGACATCAATCATGTAAACACGCATATAAATAAGAGAAATATGCACACATCTTTATATACAAATAAGAGTGGCATTATCTCCCATCTTTGTAATTTTCTTTTTGAGTTCATTCTGATGCTGGGTAGCGATTGCTTTTTTAATGCTGGGGGCCGCTAGTAGGAGTGGTGGGCCACGCTAGCACGTGCATGGCTGGCCCGGGCTGCATGGGCTGGCCCGGCTAGGCCATGCATGCAGTATACTGGGTGTGCACAAGCCTCTAGGCTACTCTCAAAACATTTGTTTTTATAATATAAAAAAAAAACCACGCACCATTAGAATGACCAAAAGTATTAAAGACTGGTAAGAATCGGACTTTGGCTAATTAATCACTTTATTCAATCACATTCAATCACTTCATAGAATAATCAAATATATTCTAATCACAAGTAACTAAACACCTTTGGTATTCTATAGCCAAGCAAGAGAGAGCCTGGAAGCAAGCCTGGAAGGCAATAGAAGCTGGATGATTAACATGAGTGGTTGTTGTCAGAACTTTAAGATGGAACTCCTTCTATGAACGGCTGATCAAAAATATCTCTGTCTAGCCTACCACTAGCCACCACACTGCTAGCCTCATGATTACTTAGCCCAGTACGTACACAGCTTACAGTTTGGTACTAGAGTTTGGTACTAGATAGTAGTAGAACGTTTGGTAACACAGGGAGACAGATATGGTGTGGATCGCAAACTTTATAGTATTGATGAACAGTCAGACTCAGTCTGGACAGAGAATTCTCACCACTGTACGCAAGGTCTGTACTGACAAGAGTGCAGTGCCAGCTTGTCAGTAGAAAAACTCATTAAAGGAAAACAGATTTCGTCTCCTTTGTGTTGTTTGTTCTCGAATCGAAATTTGTGGTAGATTTGAGACTTTCTTCTAGATGTAATGAAGCGCGGTGTTTCTTTCTGTTCTCTTTGTCTTAAGGGAGTTCTTGGAACTCAAGGTTGCTGGCCCGCTGGAGATAGCTGGAGATGAAGGTCCAGAAGGATAAGCTTGAGGAGGGAGACTATTTAGTCTGATTAACTGAACTGACTGACTGACTGCCGTCTCTGCTGATTATGCTGCAATGAAGCACGAGGGGTCCAGGCCTACATGGAACACACCCAAGTGATGCAGAAGATGCTCTTGGCTGTTTTGCTCTGTGAGAGGTTTGAGATGGAAGGAAGAAGAACATCTTATGGAGTGGAGGTTTGGTTATGGTGACTGGAGGTGTGTGGTCTTTGTCTTCGCTCACAACTAGGTATGCCGCGTTTCCAAACGCTCAGTGGTGCCATGGGGGCACCGCGGCTGCTGCACATCTCCAAGTTAGTGAACTCTTCAATTGTTTTCTTTTGGTTGTTAGTTGAAGGTTGAAAAATTTGTTTTAGGAGGAGGAAGGAAGGGAGGTGATGAAGTGAGAAAGAGTGTGTTGAAGTCAGTATGGGTCTAGTGGCTGGTATGTCTAACTGTATCTCTCTGTACATCCTGACTGTATTATGTCTTCGTGATAGGAATGGGTCATGGGGGCCAAGGCAGTTGGGAAGGAAAGAGAGAAAAGGGAAAGAGAGGAGGGAAAGGAAGTTGGAGGTGAGGAGACTGAGGGTTTGTTGTGGTGAGAGGAGATTTAATTTACCGAAGAGAAGAGATACAAACATAAAAAAGAAGAGGCAATAAAGAGAAGAAGAGAAGTGACTGCGTGAGGGAATGATAGTAGGGCAGGGAAAGGAGAGGCTGTATGTCTTCAGTGCCTGGGATTAACCACCTGGGGGGCTGATGACTTCGGCTAGAATCTATGTAGGATCTAGATTTAGGGTAAATGTTGGTGTCTTGCTTCTCTTGCTGTCTCTGTCTTATGTTATCTGTTGTTTTTACTTCCTCGTTGTCTGTCTGGGGTTCAGGAGAGAAGAGTGAAAAAAGAAAAGGGGGGGAAGAAGGAAAAATGAGAGAGACTGGGAGCGAGAGTACAAGAGTGTATATGAATGATGCTAACACAGCAAATAGAAGAGTGAGAGTGTCAACTGCACGTCGAACTATGCCCCGTATGCTGTGAACTCTGAAAGCATATCTTTGCGATTAGGAGTTCTGAGCAGTGTGTTGACTTCGCGTCAAACCGTCAACTTTGTATCACGTATGCCGGGGGTGAGTAGGGTGCTTTTTGCCCCCCTAAAGCGGCGCATTACCATAAAAAACTCGTTCTCATAATTGGTAAGGAGTTAAAAGCTGAAACTTTGTGTAAGAAGACGTTGTAACGATAGAAAAAGAACTATGGAACAGATTTTTTATATCATTTCTAGAAATATAGGCTATCATACAAATTTTTTGATTTTGATGCCATTTTTCAACAGTTTTGAATAGTAAAAAAAACGGTATGAAACTTACAAAATTTGTATGGCAGCCTATGTTTCTAGAAATGATATAAAAAATCTGTTCTATAGTTCTTTTTCTATTATTACAACGTCTTCTTACACAAAGTTTCAGCTTCTAACTCATTACCAATTATGAGAACGAGTTTTTTACAGAAAAGCGCCGGTCTCCTATGCAGAGGGGGAGGCAAAAAGCACCCCACTCGCCCCCGGCATGCGCGAAAGAAGAAAAAGAAAACCCGGCTGTTTGCGGCCACATTCGCCAGTGTGCGGTCGTACTCGTTTTATTCCGACTGCGCGTCGCAGTGTCTGAATCCTCTGGCGTTCATGTAGATCATTGTCATGGCACCGCTTGCAAAGGACTGTAATTTTGCTTCCGACTGTCAGGAGTGTGTGAAGGGGCACGGAGCTGCACATCATAAACAAAACGGCGACAGTGCTCTAGGGCACCACTAATCACTAATCCAAGATTAATTTCAGCTAATTTTAGCAGATTTTATCAAATGATTTTGAGTCAGATTTTACTTATAAACTTGAATATACCAGATTTTGAAGCTACTTTTAAAGCTAGTTTTAAAGTTCTATAGCTTGGCTAAGGACCTACTATAGTAAGGTACAGAATTTAACTGAGAATTATAGCTACGAAGGTCTGACACCGGAAAACTAGTATAGGAACTTGAAAAGTAGTGAAATACTAGTAATTTGTTCCTAGATTTGTTCACATGCGGTAGCTCGGGTGCAGCTTATCAGATGATGCACCAGCGAAGCAAGTAGAAGTTGCTTTTGCTTTTATGAAATCATGATTGGTATATGAATGAACAGTGAAACTGATTAAGACCACAAACTTACTCTTTTTCGTTCTCACCCGCTGTCTCGCTCATTGGGACGGCCGCTTCGGCAGGAGCTGCTGTACCCTCAGCGCCTTCTGCTACTGTGTGCTCTCGGACTTCCGTCTCCTCCAGCACTTTTTCCGATTCTTCCAGGAGAGTCGTGTCTGTGCACACGTTGCAAGCACTTTGAGGAACTCCGTGCTTACACGGGCGCTGTGCTTTGCACTCTTTGCACAGATACTTTTTTCTTCCATGCTTGCAAAAACCTGACCCTCCACACTCCTTGCACTCTGTTCTCCTCCTTCCATGCGCACACATCCCGCTGCCCCCACACTCCCTGCACCGTCGGCGTTCCCTTCCATGCTCACACCTTCCTGCCTTTCGAGGCTTACACTGTTCACAACTCCTGTACATTCGACCATGCTCGCAGAAGTAGCGGGATCCGCATTCCGTCACTCGACAAACCCTCCGCACTACTCCGTGCTCACACGTCACAGCCCCCCAACACTCCCGACAGCTTTTCTGTCGCTGCCCGTGCTCACAAATACTTTTGCCTACGCACACCTTACAACCGAGTCGCTTTCGATGGTGCTCGCAGAATTCCTCCCCCCCGCAAGGCTGACACCGCCCCTTCCTCCGTCCGTGCTCACACAACCCAGAGCCACCGCACGTGGTGCAGTAGCGCCGTTCCTTTCCGTGCTCGCAGAGACTGTTCCCCCCACACTCTTTGCACACGTGCCGCCGCTTTCCGTGCTCGCAAATTTGACTACCCCCGCAGTCCTTACAGCCCTTCCTCTCACGTCCGTGTTCACAAATTCCACGACCGCCGCAGTCACGGCACCGATGACGCGGGCGCCCGTGCTCACAAATCTGATGTCCTCCACATTCTTTGCAAAGACTTCGCACACGGCCGTGCTCGCAAATGGCAACCCCCCCACAGAACTTGCACCTGTAGCGGTGTCTGCCGTGTTCGCACAGCGTTCTGCCCTTCGGGTCTCTGTTCTTCGGCGGAGACGGAGACGGGGAAGGAGAGCCCATGGAATGCTGCACCAACAGCCCCCCCCCCGTTCCTGCAAAAGGAGACGAAGAGCCACCACGCCCCCGATCAAGAGGACAGAGAGGGCAAACACCTCCGGGGATGGTCCCGTGCGGACAGAAATGAGTGTTGATGTTGTAACTGTGAGTCGCAACTGCGGCAGCAGAAGCGGAGGAAGAAGAAGAAGCAGCGGCAGCCACCCCCCTCCCACTCAGTCCCCCCCAACGCCCTCTGCCAGATACTGACGAGACCTTCTTTGATCGTTTCGCCTGCCCCGCTTCAGGCTCACCATGGAGGGCAGTGCCAGACAGAGACAGAGACAGAGACGGAACTGCTGCAGCTGAAGAAAGTCCCTGCATGCAGTGGTCAAAAAATCGGACAGAAAAACAAACAGGGAGGGGGGAGGGGGGGGAGCAAGAATGACAGAGGCCTCTGACGCTGAATGAGTGGCATTTTATACTCTTCTTTCTCTGTCCTTTGCCTTTTGTTGGAGGAACAGACAGGCTGACGAGCACGCCGATCAAGATACTACTTTTCTTTTTCCCTTTCCCTTTTCTTCATATTTCTGATCTTTCTACCAATGGGCAGGCAGAAAGAGATGCAATCGAGGTGCACACACAGAGATCAAACGCCGGGGGGGCAAGAAACAGGTCGTTGTCTGGCATGTCACGCTCTTTGTTACCGCTTGTCGCTTCTGTTCGGATGTTCCTTTTTGTTCCATTCTACATTTTTTTTCGTTAAGCCAAATGAGGTACGGGTGTGTACGCATCTTGCTCGCATTCAACCCATCCTGCGACGAAGGCACGAAAGGAAGGAAAACAAGGGTGAACTTACCGCCACAACCCCGTCTCCGTCTACGTGCATCTCCGCTCCCCGTCTCCTTTTCCTTTTTGCTGAAGAATCCACAGCACCGTGTACCGGTGGTGCTTGAGCAATCGGACGGCCTCCCACACCAGTCCCCGGTACAACCAGTGCCGCAGGAAAGAGAGGACGAGAAACATCAGTGTACCGAGGCGGGGGTTCCAACGGACGTCCGACACGTCCTTGAAGAGTTCTCACGACCCCCTCATCGACAGCCCGGGCAGCAACCAGCACGAGGGCGCCCACGGGAACTTCAAACTCCCACACGCCCCCACCGACACTGTCTCTCTTTGTGACACGCACAGAATCACCTCTCCGAACTTCCAGAAAATGACTCAAGAGAATGTGGGCCATCCTTTCGCCTGGCAGAGATGGCGTGGGAGTTTCAAATGCGTGAAGTCTGTTGCATGTGGGATTCAAAAAGCAACCCTTGCGATCTTTCTGCACGACGATAGATCATGTTCCAGCCTGCATGTTGGTCATGCAAGTGAAGCTAGGAACTGAAAGGATGTTGAAAATTGTCGATCGTTTCTTTGGAATCTGACATGCAGCGGATCATATTAATAGAATGGAGGGCTTTTATACCGCGGGGATGCATGGGGGG
>JAHBMJ010003940.1:14743-84929 GCA_018398765.1 Chromera velia | reverse complement strand
TCTTTTTTCTTTCGTTCTGTCTCTCTTTCATTCTTTCTTTTCTTTTCCTCTCTATTTTTCGTTTTTTTTTTCTTATCTTCATCTCTCTCTCGCTCGCTTGTCGCCAATCCAGCTGTCTGCCTGCCTACCTGCCTGCCTGCTTGTCTGTGTATCTTGTACAGAAGGAACACAACTCCATCTCTCCGTCTGTCTGCCTGCCTGTCGACAGCTCCCTCCCTCCCTCCCTCCCTCCCTCCCTGCTTCCTTCCTCACCTTGACAGTCATCATCATAAGACCCTGTTCCCTCCTGCACGAAGTCGGCACCCACCCCCGTCTTCCCCTTGAACTCCTGGTGCAGGTAGTCAACGCCCGTATCCAGGATGTACCTGCATCAGAATAAATGCCCAAAAATACCAAACGTAATTGACTTCACCTCCTACTCCCCTCTGCAAAAAGAGCAGCGTTGCGTTCGGTGCAAGACGCCCCTGTACACATCTACTAACGTCCCGCATCCGAAAGAGTGATGACTTGAGGTGTGTCCCACCGTACACCAACGCGCTTGCAATGCAGTGACGGGATCTGAAGTCGTAACACGGTTTCGTAGGAAAGCCTTACGTCACGATGCTTTCAGCCAAATGAAAATTTCGGAGCAAATGAATAAATGTCTGAATGAATGATTGAATCGCTGCATGAACGGATCAGTGGGTTGACAAGTGAATGAAACAATGAATGGAGAAACATGAGAATGAATGGGTGACTGGGTGGGTAGGCGAGTGAGTGAGCAAGAATTGTCGTGAAGGAGTTTGCTGGCACGAACGAATGCGACCTGCCTTCTTGCCTGCCTGCCTTCCTGCCTGCCTGCCTGTGTGCCTGTCGGCCTGCTTGTGTGCCATCCTTTTTTCAATTTTCTGACTGACACGTGGACTCCAGTTCCGTTTATTTGGTTCCCGTTGCTATCCGTCGGGAGAGTGTACGAGGAAGAAAGAGGACGACTCTCCTGGTCGGACCTGTAGAGGTGCTAGGGGAGAGGGCAAGGAACGATTCACCAAAGAGGCGAAGAGAGGAAAAAAGGGAGGGCAGCTGACGATCAGAGAGAGCAAAGAGAGAGCCGCCCCTACGTGCATAACAACCTACGCACGCACGCATGCAATCCGACCGACCGACCGATCGAGGCCCCACAGTTGGCTGATGGACGGTCCCTGGAAAGCTCTCACGACCTTCACAGGTTCGATATCGTACACGTCAATGCGACGAGAGAGTCTTTTGAACTCGTCAGCAGACAGGTCTGCAGAGAACATTCCCATTCTGCTCGACAACGTACTGATGGATGAACTACTGATCCCAAAGGCCTGAGCGACACCCACGCTGCTGAGCGAGCCTGTCCGACTTTTGTTCATCGTCACAATGTACTGCAAAGAACAGAAGGGAAGCCGAAAAGAAAATGGAGTTTCTTGGGACGAAAAGGGGAGCAAAGGTCTGCCTTCCGAAGTGTGCGTCACGTGCATGCGTCCATCTTTCCATGCGTGCGCAACTGACTGACCTTGCCAGGAATTATCTCGTCGTCTATGGTGCCTCCGACCGTCCGCAGCAGGGTGCATGCCACAAGGCACATCCAAAGCGTTTTCAGAAAGCTAGGTCTCTGCATATTGAGCTTGAACGAACCGCTGAACTGTTTGATCAAATGACTGAACTGTTTGATCAAATGACTGGCTCGACTGCAACCACGCAAAGGTGCTTAATTGAATTGTTTGCCGTGTTTGAGCACCTTGAAAAATCAGAGGGTCCACAATTGAGTCATGCCTTTCAACTAGATCAGAAACATCAATCTAGCTGACGTACGTCCAGTTTCGATCTCTGCATCTGTGTACGGATATCTTCTTTCAACAAGGCTCCATCCTTCCACGTTGAAGGATGCGAGGCCACGGGATGCACTGTCGGTGATCACTGCATGAATGCACTGTCGGTGATCACTGAATGCGCGGCGGCGCGCCTAGCTGCATTCAGCCGGCCCGCGCGCGATCTCGCCTGCAGCTGCATGCGCGGGCGCGCCGCGCCGTGTGACTGCCCATCCCATTGCACATTGCATGCAGGCATTTGCAGGCAGAACAATGGCAGAACATGGCAGAACTTTAATAGTCTGTACGTCATCTGTACGTCAAATGCGCACTCTTCAGACTCAACTTCTTCCTTCCCGCCGCCCTGAATTCCACGGCCTTCGAGTCAACCGATTTCCAACCGCGTGGAGTGCACAGTGGGATTGTGGAGAAGTAGAGAGGAGATTTGATTGTGCGTCTAGATCGAAATTGCAAGCAAATCTAAGGGTCAAGCTGGTGTAGCAAAGGATAAGTCGTAGGTGTTGTTCTCTTGCAATCAGCCTCTCAAGAGAATCACCAACAAATTCGAAGAATGTCCGAAACACCTGCTGTGACTGAGACCCCTCCTCCCGAGCCAGCGGGGGGGGTGACAGTTCCGATGTGTTTGTTATGGGCCTCTGCCATCTTTTTCGCCTCCAGTCTCCTTGCGATCGTTCGTGGAGCCGGGATGAAATACTCTGAGAACAGATACCCAGAACACGCAACCGCGGTCGTCAGTGCCACCGGGGCACTGGCATACTTCTGGATGGGCCTTGTTTTCCGCAAAGACGAAGCTGATGTGAGTCGACTGCGAGCTCTGTATCTCACTTCTCTGAAAGAGTGTGTTGTTTCAAGACGAAATTCCTCTTCCTTCCCTCCCTCTTCCGTTCATTACTTGCGAGCCTGCCTCGCTGCTCAAAGAGCGAATCAATCATGCAAGTGACACTCTGTATCAGGCACTGTTTCTTTTTTCATGAGCCACCAGCCTACCTCGTCGCCGCGTTGAGACAGAATGGTTGGTTGACATCAGTCAGTATTGTTACCTTTGTATCAATTGACGACCAACTGCAGGCGTACCTCTTTGCCAGTGGACTTCTTTGGCTTGCTGCAACTCCACTGGTCTCTACTGCGTACCTCAGCCGGGTGGGCGCAGAGACAAAATGGGTGATGATCGCGGGAGGCCTTGGTCTCTTGGCCGGGTTGTTTCCCCTTGCCGGAGTTTTTGGGAACTCGATGGTGTCCTGGATTGGCTTCGGGCTGGGCATGGCGTGTGCCGTCGGGCTTCTGGGCGTCTTGTGGTTCTTCGGATTTATTTCAAGTCAGTTCCTGTCCTCAAAATGGTGGGGTAGGAGGAAGGGGGGTAGAGACAGGTCGAGTTTTCGGAAATGGAAATGGGAAGCTGGTGGGAAAGTCAATCGAAGCTATTCACCAACAGGGCAGGGAAAGGGCCGAATGTTTCCCCCCCAGAATGCGAGAGGAGCGGCGTCGACTTGCATGCATCGCTTCTGATAAACGCAATCAGCGGACCCCTCCGTATGACCCGGGGTTTGGAAGCTGCCGTTTTTGTCTGGGGGGCGAGTCTGAATGGGCACAAGGAAGGCGGCACAGACAGGAAGACAAGAGAAAGAAGAAGTGAAAGAAGCGGCAATTTTTTTTTGTCAAAGTAGCCAAACGCGCTAAGAGCATGGCATGAATGCGAAGGGAACAGAAAAGGAGAAACCAGAAGTGGAGGTGGTCAGAGAAAGAGAGCAAACAGAAACGAGGGAAGAGACGCGGAGCAAATAAAATTTCAAAGCAATGAGGAGGCAAGCAAGAGATGCATGTGCAACTAGGAGAGGGGGAATGCAGACGAAGCTAGGATGTGCGCACACCTAAACCACACGAAAACACGCACAAACGTAACCGCCACCCCCCTCCCACAAACACATACACACACACACACACACACACACACACACACATACATACACACACACGCACATTCTCTTTTCATCAGATTTCGCTCCATTGGGGTTTGTCGCACAAAAGAATGACACGCGCCGTACATGTGCTCTCTCTCTCTCTCTCTCTCTCTCTCTCTCTTTCTGTGGTGTGTTTGCTGTCACGCAGACAATCTTGGAAAAGGAGTGGGCGCGATTGTCCGCGGGGGTGCCTGTCTGGGTCTGTTCTCTGTGGGCCTTCTGTGCGAGATCGCACACCAGAAATTTCTTGCCGGACAGGGAATCCAGAGTGTGCCCCCGATTGGCAAGGCCCTCGCGGTGATCTCTGTGGACCTAGTTGCCCTTTGGATTGCCCCCTGGTCCATCCTGCCCCCCTACCCCCAATCGAGCGGGGACACGACTGGCAAGATGATTGATCTCCTGCAGGAGGAGAAATATTAATTAAAAAACAGTACAAAGGGGCGAGAGTGAGTCGGTGAGACTGATGTTCGATGCGCACGCCTTCCCTAATCCGTGTGGTCTGTCTCAAGCTGCTGTGTGTCAGTGCTGAATACCGTCGAAGGCAGCTCGTCTCTTCTGTTCTTTAATTCTGGATAGCTTTCTATTAGCTGGTGGGACTTGCTAGAACTCAATTGCTGCTGCTGTGCGGATGTTTGCTCTTGTCCCTTCTTTTTGCATGCGAGCAGGCGGTACATGAAAGTTCAAAGAAGGAGGAAAAACCCTATATAAAGAAAACATTGGCAATAATTTTTCCTAAAAATTTTCTCCAATGACTAGTCCAATAACAACTCTATTTAACTCTACCATAATCAATAATGGAGATCGTTTGGAGCTTTGGATCTCTCCAAAATCGGTTTGGATATCCAAACCTGATATTTGGAGTACCTTCTTTATGTTTGATCTATAATTAATTAAGTTACTAAGATGTTTAATCTACTAGTATAGTGCTTCTAATAGGATAGGATAAGAGAGGATAGGATTAATGTCTGGAGGATTGGCCTCCTGCCCCAATGCTGAGCGCTCGACGTGCGGCGTCCAGGAAAAGCACATACACGTGTCGGACCTTCCTGGCTGGCCCGCACAGGCCAAAAAGACCTGTGCCGCAAACTGTTTACATAATAATCAATGAATTACTATCAATCGCATGCGAAAGACTGCAATCAATCAACTGTCACTGATGATGCTGCGGCCCGCCGATCGACCTAGCGGAGCTCAAACAGGCTTCAAACGGAGGCATCTCAAAACAAACGGTCGATCGATTAGAGGCCAATCTCATTACTTCCCAGTCACTCAACCCTTTGGTTTCTCCCTCTTCCTTTGTTTGCTTCATTTGCTGCCATGTTGCTGAGTACTCTACCTGTCTTTTGTTTCTTTCCTTTTCATTTGACCAAAGGATTTGGTGGGCTTGGTCTAGCTGGATGCTTGATACATCTTGCAGGCTGCATGCATTTCTCTTGCGGCATTCCTTTACGGCAGCTCGTTTTATGACAACATCCTTCAAAAACTTGTCAACGCTTCCATCTGTCTCACTTAAAAGAAAAGAAAACAAGGCAAGCCTTTCTGTCTTTCTGTTTGTCCCCTTTCCCTATTTTGGCTTTCCTGCTGCTCTTTCCCCCCTCCTTTCATTCCATGTGTCTGAAAGAGCCTACAAGCAAACAGCCCTCTTGGTATCATGCAAGGGACACTAATAAACCTAAGCATGCTAATTCTAGTGCCATTACAATTATGTTTCTAAGCTTTCTTGGATCATATTCCATTTAAAAAAATCTTTAAAGATTTGGAGATCTCCAAAGAATTTAATTTGGAGATCGATCTCCGACAAAATCGTACGTGATTTTTTTTCTCTAATGTCTCCAAAGCATCTCAACTAGCATGATATAGTAGCATCTCCAACAATGACATTTGGAGTACCTGAGCTGCACCTCCCTTCTTTTTGATCTCTAAGTTACTGGAATGTTCTATTTAGCGCTCCTGGTAAAAGTAAACGTGCCGACTAGCGTGCCGATCTATGTGCCGATCATGTTTCTTGAACTTCCTTCTAGTAAGCTTTATATGATCATATCTCTAGGCGTAGGATATTAAAAACAATAATCAAAAATAATAATAATAATAAAAAAGATCATATATGATTCAAATGCAAAAAATGCTAAGTTTGACCTATAAGTGGCTACTGTTAAGTGCTACAGGAAGCCTTCAGAATAGACAAAGGGAAGTGACACTAGTCAGGCTCCAGTGAGGCTCCAAGATAGTCTAAGTGTCTGAAGAGTCAGAGGTTAGGTTCCAGAAAATTTAATCTATAGTGCTAAGGTTGATCGCTTATCACTTAATTTCACGTCAATATCGAATGCAGATCTTCGCGTTTTTGCTCAAGTTTGGAGGTTGACTTCAGAAAGGCAATTCTGATGGTGTCGGACCTCCCGAGATGACCTATGACCTCGGAGATCTTCTCGGGAAAATCTGGATTTTAATTTTTCTTGCGTGATCCGATTTTGCAGATGCGACAGTCCATTTAGACCAGACGATTATTCGACTTCAGAGCCGATTAATCGCCGCGCTTAAATTCGAATTCAGACCGTGCAGAATTCGACCAGATAAAATCGGGTATTGTGAGTTTCGACCGAGTGGTATTCGGGTACTTCGAATTCAGACCGTGCACTATTCGGTTTTTGGTCTGATGGTTATTCGAATTCAGACCACACACTATTCGACGTCTCGATTTCTGACTGCGCTTCTTTTTATCTTCGATTTTAGACCAGGTCTTATTCAGCTCTTATCGATTTTAGACCGTGCTTTATTCGGATGCATGTATTTTGGAATTCTGCCAATGGTGGGACTCGAACTCAGGACCTCTCGGTCCGAGCCTTTCGTCCTGACCATTAGACTACGGAGGCTAGGTCCCAACTTAGAGATTGTCTTTACCTAATTCTTGTCTTTTCTTATCTTTTTACTTCTTTTTATTTTCATTTTCAATCGTTTGATCTTGTCTCCTTATCCAAGTTAAAATGTTAAATTCGTTGCCTCTTTTCTATTATTTTCTATCATTTAAGATTCATTTTTCTTTCATTAAATACTTTCTTTTAACTCTATTTTCTTATGTCTAGACTAGCGCATAGCATGCGTTTCCCTTTTAAGTTTGGGGTTCTATACCCAAATCTTAGTGCATAGCATGCGTGTGTCCTTTTCTTAGCTGTATGAGAATAAAACTTAGGAAGGTGTTTAGTCTAGTGTTTAGTTAAATACTAAAAGAAAATAGTAGTGAAATGAAGTTTTTGATTGCTTCAAATAATTTGATCGAGGGTTTTGTTGCCTCCGTATTTTCCTTTTTATCGAAAATGACTATCGATCGGAATGGACACACGATGTTTCCAAGTATTATGAAGGATGACAAGTGAACCCGGACCCGGGAAAAAAAAAAAAAGAATATACCGATTGGTGCACAGACTCAGACCTCTATGTAGTGTCAGATCACCCCCAGTTCTGACACACATGAGGAATCTATAGACTTGGTGTAAGAGACTCACGTGGATTCATAGACTATGACGGACACATGAAAAAACAATCGCAAAGGCGACCGTTTTTTCTTTTTAATACAGATCATTAGTACTATCGACACTTTTTTTTTTCTCACGTCTCTTGATTCTGTCAACCAAAGGCTAAACACTTCTTTCTCGTAAGTTTTTCTTTTTTTCTCCAACTCCCCCGTTTGATGCTCTTGTTATGATTATAATTGATGTGCGTCTTTCTTTTGCTCTCTTTTTCATTTCGGTCAATCGAGGAAAACCTGGAAAGAAAAGAAAAAAAAACTCAAGAAAAGAAGAACGTGTTCTGCCTTCTTCCTTCCTTTCTCCCCATCAACTCCTCTCATCCTCCTGTGACAGTTGAAGAAAGTTTCCCTGTCCCTCCGTCTTTAGTGCTCCTTAGCAGCCTGAGGAGTATCTTTGTCGGCCTCTTTGTTCAACCCAATAGATGTAGAGATCGTAGTTGGCTTGAGCTCGCCCTTCACTGTATGTTTGTGTATGGTGGTGATAGTGGTGGAGGTCGCGACGGCCGAAACTCTCGCCTTCGCTGTGGCTTTCGCCTTCGGCAGGGCCAGCGCGAAGTTGAAGATGGATGAGTCCGACTCGGTCAGTGTCTGCATGCATGTAAGGTCAAGTGACCGCAGGGAGGGGAGAACACAAGAGGCGGAGACGGGAAGACACAAGTTGAAGGGTATGATTCGAAATGAATCAACCTTATGGTTTAGTTTATCTGTAGAGCAGAGTCTTTCTACAGAGTCTTTAACTTACAGAGAGGTCTCTTTTCACCTGTTTATCCATGTCCGTTTCTTCCTGCTTCATCGACAGGCTCTTAGGTGAGAAAGGATGGTCATTCACCATTTTCTTTGGCATCATAGTGATCAGACTCAAACTATAGAAGCTGTAGAAGAGGAGTCAAGAGGAGTACGTTTGTTTTAGGAAATTTAGAGTTTGGTTAAGAGTAGCGAGGAGTGGTCTGACTGTGTGGGAGCGAAGTCGGTGGGATGAGAAGAGATGCAGTGCAAAATGTTGAGGTGAGCTTCCTCATGTGCGCCTGTTCATTTGTTGTCTCTGCAAGGCCCCGCACATGGTCCCGTACAGTCAGATGCAGGTGTTTTAGAAAAGCGAAGAAAGTCTTCATACCGTCGCGCCCCAAGTTGTACTTCTGCCGGGATTGGCGTGGGCGTGCCGGCCATATATCATCTGACTGCGTGATTTGGACTACTGTGCATCGTTTGTTGCCGTCTCCTTTTTTTTCTTCTCACTTACCTGCTTCTGTCTTACCTGTGTGTATGCCCACTGTTGCTTGTACAGTCTCTATTTTGAACAAATCAGCATACCGTCTCTAATCTTGATAAGTGTGTTTGACATTCGTCTCCCTTTTATGTCTCAGATTCGTTCCGGGTGTCTTTAGTACTCGAGGGAGAAAGGAATCATGAAACGAAGGCGTGTCGGTCCTTTGGCGTGCTCAGCACCCTTGTATGCATGAATCCGATTTTAGCTGCGCAATCGGATCTTCTGTTGCTACCGTGATCTGGTCGGCTTGGGGGACCTGCCCACTGGTGGTCATCCTTACTGTTCTCAGTCTCTGCTTCTGGGACTATGGTATATGATCTTCTTGCAAGGAGGTCTGTCTTCTGGCTTGTGTATAGTGGGACAAGCGTGTATGCTTCTTTCGGAAGTCCCGAAATGCATGATGGCTAGCGTTTTGGTGCCCTTTCTTCGTTTTGCCCGTTTTCAGTGTGATCTGCAGCATTTGTGGGCCTGTCTGGCTCAGGCTGGCTATGTATTTATCCTTCTGTCAGCCAGTCTGTCAGGTTGTCTGGTCTGTGGCTGTTTGGCTATCTTTCTATCTGTCCGCTTATCTGCTGTGCATCTTTATTATCTCTTGTCTGTCTGTTCATTCATGTGTGTGCAGACTCAGTTGCAGTGTGCAGGAGCAGGAACCAAGAAGTGCAGTGCAGGAGTAGCAGATGTGAAGGTGAAATGCAGGTGACGATCGAGTGGTGGCAGTTGGGTGATATGCTTATGTTGTGGTCAGTTACTTCTGCATGATCTTTGCGGTAATAGTATCTTTGTCTTGGCCCAGTATGGGCTTTAGTTATTGTTTTCGTGGGTGTTGTTGTTGAGGAGGCAGGCACTTCCTATATATTGTGAGGAAAGTTTGATTTGCTGCGTCCCGCTGTGCAAACGTGTGGAAAAATGATGAGGTTACACTAAAGAAAATGGTCCCGTGAGGTTGTTTTGTTCAAGAAAGAAAAAAAACAGACCCAACTGATGGTTGAAAAAAGAAAATCAGACAGTCCCACGATGGCGTCGTATGTTTATGAAGAGAGAAATTTGTGAATCTGTAGTCCCGTATGGATGGTTTGTCTGCAGTGTTGTTTGGTAGCATCTGTTGCATGCATGCAGTTTTATGTATGCATGTATGTATACGTAATGCATGCATGCATATGCGCAATTTTGTATGGGCTTAATATATGCGTGTGTTTGTGAAGAGACAAATTTGCGAATTTGTAGTCCCGTATGGGTAGTTTGTGTGCAGTGTTGTTTGGTGGTTTTTGGCACTTGTACTTCCTGCACGCACTTTGTTTTTTCCTTTGATGGTCGGATGCCTTCTCTCGATACCTCATGCCCCAGATAGATCAACTCATTTCGAGCGAACACGCATTTTTCTGGAGCGAGACGAGCCCCTGCATCTTTCAGCCTGAGAAGAACTTCCTCCAAGTTCATCAAATGCTTTTCCCACGTAGTAGAAGAAATCAAAACATCGTCAATGTATGCTTGTGCACTCAACATTGTGTCAACTGCCCTCTGAAAGACCGCAGGCGCAGACGCCAAACCAAAAGGCATCTTTGCATACCTATACATTCCTCTTTCTGTCACAAAAGCCAGTCTGTCTCTGTGTTCTTCTTTGACCGGTACTTGATGAAACCCCCCTTTTAAGTTAAGTGATGTGAAGAAATATTTGCCTTGCAATTTGTGCAGCAGGTCATCCATATTGGGCAGCGGATAGCGAGGGATTTTGATCAGAGAGTTGATTTTTCTTAAATCGACACATACGCGAAGACGTCCATTTGGCTTCCTTACTATCACCAGGGGTGACCCCCACTCAGATGAACATGGTTCAATTACTCTTTGTGCCTGCAGGTCAGTGATGATTTCATTCACTTTTTCCCTCAGGGCGTGGGGCACTGGTCTAGACTTCTGAAAGACAGGATCAGCTCCCTGCGTATCGACCTCCACTTCGATTCCCTTGAGGGTGCCTGCCTGTTCCTTTGCTGGGAAGAGCTCCATGTATTTAAGGAGTAAGTTTCTCAGCTGTTCCTTTTATTCTTCTTTGAGCTGATCATTTTTTTCTACAGCTTCTTCTATTTGTTTCTTTGCTTCTGCTTCCTCCTTCTTTTCTTCTTCTACTTTCTTTTCTCTTTCATCCTTCCTTCCGTGCGTTGATGCTTCCTTCTCTTTTGAGTCCTTTTAGATGAGATCAGAACAAATAGACACAGATGCAACGGGCAGACTGCCTGGAAGGGTGTAGTCATGCCAGGTGGTGTTTACAACAATCACAGACACCTTCCTGTCATGCACCTTGCTGACGGTATTTACAATCAAAATTCCTGCAGGTAACTCCATCTGGGTGGGTTCGACATGGACATCTATGCTATCTGGTATGAGAGACTCACAGGCGGGAGGGAGGGAGAGATAGAGAGGAGAAGCTTGTCTTTCAGTAAGTCGAGTGGAAGAGGGAGTCGCCACCAAAACTGAGAAGACCTGCTTTGACTTCTCCAATTTTAAAATGGGAGAGAGAGGAAGAGAGAAAGCTTCCTTTCTAGACGTTTTCCTCAATTTTAGCCTATCTGGTTGAAAGAAAATTCCTTCAGCATGAGCATCTAACCAGTCCTTTCCCAATATGCACATATGACTAAGTACAGGAGAAACATGAAACTGCCATTTACGCCCTTCATCAAGAAAGAATTTCAATGTAACGACTCCTTTTGTTTCCAGTTCTTTTCCTTCTTTCCCTTCAATCTGGATGGCTGAAAAAAAAACCTTCAACTGTGGGTTTTCCATTTTCAGTCGTTCCCATGTAGCCTCGCTGATCAAACTAACATCTGCCCCTGTGTCCACAAGCGCAGCCACAATCACCTTTCTTTCAAGTGGGAGGAGCAGTCCTACTCTCGCAGCTACAGAAGACAAATAAACATGTGCTACTTTCTTCTTGTTCACGTTGGTGCTTCTTTCTTCGTCTTTCTGTTTCTTTTCAGGTGCAGCAAGTATATGGGCAATCTCGTGTATTTCTTCCTTTCGGTCGCTATCCTCCTTTCGGTCGGTTCGAACGCCTACTACACCTTTATTCAATGCAGAAGAAAGCAGGGAATCAATCTTCCTTTCTTTTTGCTGTTGCGCTTCACACAGATCAAAAGACACTTCATGTATGGGTCTTTTCCGCGAGAGAACAATTGAAAGCAAGGCGTCCTTCCTTTCAGGAGGAGCCATTTGAAATAAGTGGGTCTGCAGAGGCTCCTGTTCTGCAGACCTAACCATATTTTTGCTGATTTCTATTCATCGATTGACTGTCCCCGCTTTTATTGAACCCCTTCCCCAAAATTGGTTGTCTGTTTCCTCCTGTCCTGATATCAGGTTTAAGGCCAGGAGGTGGAACGGGAAGTGGAAGCATTCCTTTTTGTATAGGAGGAGGAAGCGCCAGCATTCTCCTTTATTGGCCGACCTGTGGGAGGGGTCGAGCAGACTGAGGATATGGCAAAAGAGGAGCAGTTCGCCCTTGAACAGCAAAGAAGAGATTTACTGGTAAGTCATCCTGGCTTTCTCTCCACCTCGGGTATCATGGTTCGAAAGTTTGGTCACATGAAAAGTTGGGCCTTTCATTCTACCGAGGTCAGGTTTGTCTATCTGTTGGAGGGAAGAAATCTGGTCTTTTTTTAGCATTCCTTAGGCCCTGTGGTCCACTGTAGAGATGTGCGGCCGTTCTGGGTATTCTAAAAGGAGAAGGGACAGCCTGCTTTCGATAGTCATCTCTCTTTTTTGTGCGACATGCTACACTGTTGTGACCTTGTTTAAAGCAATATTCACATATTGTGAACGGAGAGAGTGTGCATCTGTCTGCCATGTGTGGAGCTTGTCCTCCACACTTGTCACAGTTCATTCTCTGCTCTTACACTGCAGTAGTACTATTAACGATCGCATTCACCAGGGCTGCCATGTCCATTCGCACTACGTCTTCTTCTCTTGGTAGCCGGTCTTATTCTTGTATCGATTGTGTGGCTGCCTGACCCTCATCTCCCCCCGTGACCACGGTACTAACTTTCAAACCTCCTTTTTCTTCACTATCACTACTGTAGGTGTTGCCGATGATTGCACTAAGTCTCCTGGCTTCCTTCAATAGTGCTGAAAAGGTGAGATAGTTTTCTTGTAAGTGCATTCTGATGGTGGATTCTCGGAGACCTCTGTTGAACGCAGTCATGGCTTCCTTAGAATTGATGGACAAATTTACTCCCTCACAGAGGCGTTGAAATCTTTCTGCATACTTATCTATAGACTCATGCTTGAACTGCTTTATCTGATAGAGGGTGATCCATATGTTTTCTGCTTCATTCTTGTCGATGGAATACATGTCCAAGAACAAGGTTTTGAGGTCAGACAGATTTTGGATAGCTATTCTATCGGCAAAAGAGAGTCTGTTGTACCATTGACGAGCAGATCCTTGTAGAGCAGAGGGAAAGTAAACATCTCTGACTGCCATGAATGTTCATCCACAGGACGAAGCAAGCATTTCAAACGAATTTCAGAAGGTGGGAGCGGTCACCCGATCCCCATGGAAGTGAGGTAAGTCGACAGAGATTTTTAGGTTTACTGTCCCCGGGGAGGGAGCAGTTCGTTCAACTGCACTTACTGGGTTCACACGCCTTTCTTGATTAGAGAAAACGTTGTGTGTCTGTCTGACTGGATCGATGGATGAAGGCACTGATGCTGCCACTGCTGTCTGTCTCTCTGTATCCCTGTTTGCCCCATCATTTCTCTTTTATCTATCTATCATAAAGACGAGATCATACGTTCCATCTTGTGTGGGTTGCAGAAGGATCCCCTGTCTTTCTAGTTCGTTTTTTACTTCCTGAGAGATGGCAAATTGCATTAAACCCTGTACGTTGTGAACAGCGCCTGCAGCATTCATGCTTATTAAGTTGCCTCCTTGATTCTGTTCTTGCTGTTCATGTTGATTTATTTGCTGCAGGCCTAATGGTTGGGCTTGCTCCTCTACCTGTCCTTCGGGTACACCGGCTTCTTCTGATGCTGCGTGGCTGGCTGGGAGAGGGGGATCATTTGCAGGTTCTGGCTGAAGGACCACGGGTGCTGCTGGTGGAGCAGCCTTGGCTTTTGGGTGAGCTTTTGCTTTCGCTTTTGCCTTTGCTTTTGCTTTTGGTTGTGCAAGGCCTTAAGCCTTAGGCTTGATTACCTTCTTGGCTTTTGATGGCATTCTGTGAACGATACAAAGGGCAGTCTCTTACGGGGCAAATGTACTGTCCTGGGGGTTCGACGTACGGGGGAAGGTATTTGAAATAGATAGACACGACCTCTCTTGACTGATGGTGTCTAGTGCAAGGGCTTGGTGTGTTCTTTCTGAGAGATGGTGGTGTGCTTTCAGGAAGGCTGTCTGTTGATCCAAAAGAAAGGTTCGGAAACCCTCTCTGCTGCGAGTGAACTTGTAGTTTTCTTCTATAGTCCGGTCTACAATTACCTGGGCTTTCTCTATCGGGTCAATGAAGTCACGGTCAGCGGCACTACAATACAGAACAGAATCTAAGATCGGAGTTTTGCTTGGAAGCTGAATTTTGACAGAGCTTCGCTGTCAGGTCAGGTTTTCCTGGAAGCGAGAGTTTTTACAAGGAAAGCAGGAAAGTTGCTTCTTGTCTATAGAAATTTTGGGTAGAGCTTCGCTGTAAGGCTTGGTTTCAGTCAGAACACAGAAGTTTGCACAAAGTAGCAGAAGGATCTTGATTTTTTTTTTTTTTTTGCAGGTCTCTCCTTTTAGTCAGAATGGGTAGAAGACGTGCAGAGGAGTAGGGGTAAAGGAAAATTGGTGGGTGGGTAGCCTGTTCGGCAAGAGGGGGAGACCAGACAGCGCTGGGTCCAGAGGGGCTATTCTTTTCCACGTTTCGGCAGAGACCACCCTGAACGAGGACAGACGGAGAGGCGTGGGGACAGCTAAGTCGAGTGGAGTCAGGTGAGGTTGCACGAAAAGAGCCCGGAGATGTCTGTTTTGAAAAGAGAGGAAAAGCCCAAAGTACTCAATTCTTTCCTTTCTTCTTTTCCTTGGATTTCCTGTAAGGAAAAGAGTCTCTTGCGTCATCTGAATAAGCGGGAAAGGAATAGTTGTCTTCAGATTCGGTTGTGTTTGCTGGGGTGAAGAAGAGAAGGTTGCTTTCTGTTCGCTCTGCTCAATGAGACACGATTGGTCTCTTTCGAGCTTTGGCGTCACCATGTATTAAGTGCTACAGGAAGCCCTCAGAATAGACAAAGGGAAGTGACACTAGTCAGGCTCCAGTGAGGCTCCAAGATACTCTAAGTGTCTGAAGAGTCAAAGGTTAGGTTCCAAAAAATTCAATCTATAGCGCTAAGGTTGATCGCTTATCACTTAATTTCACGTCAATATTGAATGTAGATCTTCGCGTTTTTGCTCAAGTTTGGAGGTTGACTTCAGAAAGGCAATTCTGATGGTGTCGGACCTCCCGAGATGACCTATGACCTCGGAGATCCTCTCGAGGAAATCTGAATTTTAATTTTTCTTGCATGATCCGATTTTGCAGATGCGACAGTCCATTCAGACCAGGCGATTATTCGACTTCAGAGCCGATTAATCGCCGCGCTTAAATTCGAATTCAGACCGTGCAGAATTCGACCAGATAAAATCGGGTATTGTGAGTTTCGACCGAGTGGTATTCGGGTACTTCGAATTCAGACCGTGCACTATTCGGTTTTTGGTCTGATGGTTATTCGAATTCAGACCGCGCACTATTCGACGTCTCAATTTCTGACCGCGCTTCTTTTTATCTTCGATTTTAGACCAGGTCTTATTCACCTCTTATCGATTTTAGACCATGCTTTATTCGGATGCATGTATTTTAGAATTTTGCCAATGGTGGGACTCGAACTTAGGACCTCTCGGTCCGAGCCTCTCATCCTGACCATTAGACTACGGAGGCTAGGTCCTAACTTAGAGATCGTCTTTACCTAATTCTTGTCTTTTGTTATCTTTTTACTTCTTTTTATTTTCATTTTCAATCGTTTGATCTTGTCTCCTTATCCAAGTTAAAATATTAAATTCGTTGCCTCTTTTCTATTATTTTCTATCATTTAAGATTCATTTTTCTTTTATTAAATACTTTTTTTTAACTCTATTTTCTTATGTCTAGACTAGCGCATAGCACTACTAGAACCTTCTGGTCATCTAAAAACGTTTTTAAAAATTTAAATGAATTGTTTTAGGATTTATGAGAGCAATTTTATGAATTTAATGAAAACAAATTCTGAAGTTCTGTCTGTCTCACGATGAGTTGAATTATGCAATTTTTTTGTTTCGTTCTTCAAGAATTTTGACAACCTGAATCAGCATCTCCACCCATCCACCGACCCATATCCCTTTTTTCCCGCCGGCATCTTCATCTTTTTCATTCTAATTTTTTGGAATCCTGAAAGCTTCGCAACCCTGAAAATATTTCTAAAACGGGTTCTGTCATTGTCTTCAATCATGAGACCAAAAGTTGCACTTAGGCGTGATCCCAATATATTTATTTACATTAAAGTGATGATGCAATTCAATTTAATTCAATGATTTCACTTTAAATAAATAATTTAAAACATTAAAACACTTAAAGAAGAAAAGTTGGAACTAGAACTGAAAGAAAACATTACTTTTCTAGCGTTCTTTGCAAGGTAGTTTTAAAGTGTTTAAACGGAAAATTTTAAAGTTTACAGTTAAAGTGGGGGTGTCATCACTTTATTTAAAAATTTAAAACTATTGGGATCACGCCTAGAGTTGCACTGTTGCAGTTTCTGCACTTCGCTCAAACATGGGTGCGCATAAGCACTGTACTATCTAGTCTTTATGCTTGAAATCATGGGCCATGGGACCAGTGAACCTCCTTCCAGAAGCACTGAACACTGCGTATACTTGAGCCAATTCATAACACTCTACCTCTTCCTAGCCTCTTCCTTGCTCCTTTTTAACTTGCGCATGGTGCACAGCCACTGTGATGGTGTGACACCTACCCCTTCTCTTTAATATTGTTGCCAGAATCATTTGCTACACTGTGATGCTTCTCCTTTGCCTGTTTGTGGTCCAAGCAAAGCCCAGTAAAGCCCTTTGACTTCAAGAGCATCAAGAATGAGATTCTTTTTCTCAAACGTTGTCTTTTCTTCTTTCAATACAGCAGCGATCGTTAAACTTTTCTATCATCGTCTGACCTGCACGCACTTGCATAGATTCTGAGCTCCAACATGACGACCTCCAAAATAACCATAAACTTCTCTCAAAGGAATATTGAAGCTTGCCGCTTTTGTCTTTGATGAAAATCCGGGAAAACGTGTCTCGAAAAATGCCGTCAGGCCCGGCAGCGTGATTCTCCTCTGGCAGTAAGCCTTACACCGTGTCCGGCTGTGTATTCAGCTCCTTGTCCATCACTTTCTCAAACTCTTCGTCCTTTCCCCTATTTTGCCAGAAAGTGTACAATCTCTCAAAGTCTGCACACGCAGTATCAACGTTTGAGATGCCTGGCTCTGTCACTCCTCCCTCTTCTTTTTCCTCCTCTGTAGCTTCCTCTAAGCTTTAAGAGACTAACTCAGAAGCCAACATGTCTGATTCTGTCTTAGCTGGCAAGTTCAACATTTCTAACCAATCCACCTTCTCTGCCACAAGTCGAATTTGCTCAGTAATTGTGTCTGTCTCCAAATAGAGTTTGCAACGCCGACTTGGCTTGCTTGAGCCCCTAAGATGCGCAGCAATGTGAGGCATCGTTGCAAGGGATGAAGAAGGATATTTTTCTCCTTTGGCAGCAGAAGGTCGAGGGAGATCTGATTCATTACGATATGTTAGAGCCCCATTCTGCCCTGCAAGCCTAAAGGCTGTCATTGACGGTCATTGTCTTTGCTTTCAATGAAAACAATTGTAAATGAGTTGTCTTATAGATTTTTTTCTACAAAAAACCAAATTTTAATCATCATTCTCTTTATAAAGCTGGTTAAACTTCCTAGTAAACTTCAGTTAGAACTTATGTCTTAACTTATATTTTGATGGCTTCAAAAATATAAAAATACAAAATCAAATATTAAAAAAAGAACTTCAAAAAATGACATAATGTTTTATTATTTGATTTTCATGTCCTACGCCTAGTCATATCTATATTCACCTTCTCCTCATTTATTAAAATACAAGAAATACATTTAGTAGTGCCATTCAAGTTTACTATTTAGAAACATATGATTTTTGTTTTAAACAGATGATCTAACATAATCAGTAACGATCATCATGATCAGTTCACAGGCTCTGCTCTGACCCTTCGCATCAGTCATGTCGATCACCAACGCATGTTGATCCCCTTTTCTCCCTCAAGTTCTCTCCATACTTCCCAGCACTTTTGTCTGACCTCCTGTCTCCACTCGATTCGGCGTTGTTTAGAAATTGTGGCGTGCTCTTTTCCTGTGAGGTCATCGAAGGCTTCCTTTACAAGCTCATCGATCAACGACCTGGCGTATGCCGCCAAAATGCCCACACGAACTTCAGACTGCCCAAGTGATTTGAAAGGGGAAGTATAAGCGTTTTTCTTCGCTGCGCCCGTCGGTGCTTTCGACTCGGCAGCGGCTTCAGTGACAGTGTCGAGAAAACGTTCCCTAATCAGATTCTGCACTTTCTCCGCTGCGTCGTGTAGAATTTTCTGCTGTCTTTCCTGCTCTTTCTCTTCCCGT
Source organism: Chromera velia (assembly GCA_018398765.1). Taxonomy (NCBI): domain Eukaryota; family Chromeraceae; genus Chromera; species Chromera velia. The sequence goes on along the minus strand of JAHBMJ010003940.1, from coordinate 66,665 downwards.
TCTCTCTTCTCCTCCTCCTCCCTCAACAGGTCACCCGGACTTGGAGGGGGCGGGAACAGAGGGGGAAAGAAGGGAAGGGCTAAAGGGTCAAATCCGTCAGGCTTAGTGTCAGACCCTACGGAGAGGTGTCTTAGCCTGATTTGTTTTTCAGCCGTTGCAGTCATCAGCCTTGTCCAACCGTCAAGCGTGACACCCTGAACTGTGCCCAGTGACAGAGAAGTCAAGGAGGGACTCCGGCAGAGCAGATGGAGTGCTTCATCATCCAGAGTCACAACCCTGTTATCACCCCCCCCCCAAGTTTTCAGGCTGAGCTCCTGAAGACTCAGCCTTACTGAACCCCGCAGGAAACCCTTCAGGGAGTCCAACCACGCGTCTTCATCGTAACCATCATCCATCCATATGTTGACCTCAAAACTCAAAACCCCCGATGACCCCCACGCCCGAAGTCCTTCCGGGGTCAACTGTCCCTTGTCATTCCCCAAAATTACGGACTGCAATTCCGGACAGAGATTTTCTGTGCGTACACCTTCTTCCTGACCGTCCGACAGGCCAATAGAAGCCGCAAGGCCTCTGAAGGTGACACCCGAGAAGAAATGATGGAGGACCCGAACCTTTGAAGGCTTCCCACTTTCCTTGATTCCTTCTGCCCACGCGTTCATGTGGGAGTCTGTCAGATCGTCACAATCTCCTGAAGTCATCACACGCAGAGACGTCAAACACCTTCCTATTTCCCTCCAGACTTCCTCCGTAAACGATTGACAGAACCAATCAATGTGTACCAAATTTTGTGCGAAGGAACACAGACGAAGTATCTGCCCATCTGTGAACTTGAGGGAAACATATTGTAAATTGGGATTCTGTCGACACACCCTCTCGATACTCTCTGGATTTGTGGGCCCTCCCTCATAATCATTCGTTTCTTCTCTTTCGAACCCGCTAACATCAAGGGCTCTCAGAGAGCTCAGACGGGTGTCTTGCAGAGCACTCCAGTCCATCTGACTCAGATGGGTCCCAAACACACTCACTTCCTCACAATCAAACCCCCGCCCCTCCAGGTATTGCCCGAGTGCACCCGCGTCAAATTCCCTTCCCGCCCCATCTGTCGATTCCGATTTGAGATCAGAGCCACTCCCCCCTTCACGCACCCCGTCCCACAAAGAATTTCGAAACATTGTCCGACAATCCCCACAATGACATGCAGCGGGTGAAAGAAAGTCCAGAAAGGGGCACAACTTCCGGATCTGCACGGAAGTGCTGTGAGCGGTAATACCCTCACCTTCAAAGCACGGCAAACTGTTATCACAACAGGCATAGCACCTTTCGACCTCCACCTTCGTGAGTGTGCCCCCGTGGTGTTTGAACAAACTCCGAAGGGCTTGTGCTGCTGCTGTCTTCTTCTTCACAATTTCGAGGCTAGTGTCAGCCTGGCCTGCCTCTGAGTCTTCAGACTTGGTGGATAAGGCACAAGCAGCCGAGGCTGGATGCAGACTGTTCTCTCCTGACTGCACTTGGTCAGATTCATAAAGGGAGTCCGGCTCGGTAGGGTCAGGAGGGTCAGACAGTAGGCAACCCGGGCATCGGATGCGCAGCTCTCGCAGGATTCCTGGGGGGAGGGCACAGAGGCAGCTGACGTCTGCAGCGCAGAGGGTGACTTTGAGGTGCGTCAGCCGTGTACAGTGTACGAGTGCTTTCTCGAGAGCCTCGTGAGGCTTCATCAGACGCACCAGTAGACTCAGCCTTTGGACTTTTGACCAGGCTCTGAGTTCACAGATAAGACCCCAGGCTGGCATAAAGGGAATGAGCTTGCGGATATGACGGTGATCTTTTTCTTCTTCAGATGCATCGTCGAAGAGATCTATGTTTTCATAGGCACGATATCCATCGTAGAAGGAGAGACGTGTTACAAGTTTCTTTACCTTCTCATTCCACGACGTGCACACCCTCAGCTGGTGAAGGTAATGGCTGTCAACGAATGGAACGATCTTTGCAAAGAAGAGGGGGTGGGAGGACAAAGGGGTCGCCATCCCTTTTTTGGGAACGTGCGCCTGCATGCTTCTTTCCGACCTTCTTTGCTAATCGCCTGACCTTTCTTTTCTCAGAACCAGCATGCTCTCAGTCACCAAATTGGAGGCCGATGTGGCCAGGCTGCCAGGCTGTTTGAAGCAGCCAAATACTGTCAGGTCGGGAAGTCTCGCTCCTATTGAAAGGGCAGAGGAGCGCGGATTTACTCACTTCTTCATCAGCCTAAGTTGATGGCATGCATGCAGTTCGATCGATCGTTCGTCGAAGAGAACATGCAACGCGTTCCCCGCCGGGCCGGACCACGCGCGCGCGCGCCGTGCCGCGCGGTGCATATGCATGAGTCAGCTTTGGAGCGGCGGCCGCCGCGAAAGCTAAGTTCGAAACAACAGTTGCATGGAGTCATTTGGACTGTTGGAGAAATTCTGTTGGAGACGGCCACCGACGTACGTCCAGAACCGAACTTAATTGGTTCGTGATAGCGCAGCGTGGCTCCAGAATGTTCCAGATCTAGCTGATTATAGAGAGCTGTCTCGCACCCGTGGGGCGATGTGTGCTGTGCAAGCTCGTACAAGAGAGACATAGGTACCAGACATATCGATAGTAGAACGTGGTGTATGGTGCAGGTGATTGTCTTGTCCGAGGCACGCTGAGCTTTTCCAGCAGGGTCGTATTTACCTCTGAAGCCCCTCTAGACCACTGGATCATTGTTTCGTCCAGTGGGACGGCTCGTCTTCGCCACATCGCGGCACTTCTGGGAAAGAAATTGACCTTTGTGTCGCGAGACGGCCGCTTTTTTTTTTTTTTTTAGTAATGGGCGTATGTAAGGTCCTCGTTCTGTCGTCGCTCCACTTTGTCGGTGCTCTTTCCTCCCGGTCAGTCACAAAAGAATGGCTGTAGCTGTCCTGTTGCTCTTCTCTCTTTAGGTTCCTGTGGGGGACGTAGTGTTGCTTTTGTTTCTCCTGCAGGTCTCACCGGGATGGAGACGGCAGGGGCGGGGTTTGGGCGTGGAAGCGCAGTGGAATGGGTTTTTTGCACACAGCCCCTTCCATCTACCGTCACCGCATTCTCGGTAGCAGCAGTCGGGCCGGCCCGAGAAAGGAAAGACAGCTGGAGCCTCTTCAGCCGTTCTCCCTCCTGTCTGGGAGACGGAAGGCAAGCAAGACGGACGAGGGGGGGGATTCTGAGGAGGAAAAGAAACCACGGACGCGTAGAAGCAAAAAGCGTGAGCCAGGAAGTAAAGAGAAAATGAAAGCCCAAGAGGAATCCGAAAGTGACAGGGCAGCCTTGAGCACACCGGGTTTTGCAGAGAATGTTTTTGAAAAGATGAACCCGGAGGATCTTGACGGGTCCCTCTCTTCTCAAACACTGGCTGAGGAAGCGGAAGAAGAGGATGAGGAAGAGGAAGATGGAGAGGAGTACAGTGAAGACCACAAAGAAATTATGCAAGTTTTGGAGTCCCGGAAAAACTTTCCAAGTTATGTAGACTATGACCCAGACCGTCCGATTGACGACAACAGTCGCCGAGCTCTGTTGGATGAAATCGAGCGAAGGGAAAATCGGTTCAGAATTCCAGAGCGTCACGAGTCTGCGTTCTTTCTAGAGGACCCAAGCGAAGTTGATCCATTCGAGTATGACGACGAGGAAGTTGACGAAGACGGGAAAGATGAAGTGGCACCAGTTGTCCCACACCCCTTATTCAACATGACGGAATTGAAGCAGGCAGGCGTGCTTGGAAATCTGGCAGAAGATCACATCCTGAACTCACACTTGTCGACTGCTGGTCAGTGAGGCAGATAAGCAGAGACATAGATCGGCTGCCATGCAGAGAGAGAGAGGGAGACATTGGCCCCCCGAGTGTTTTGCGACTTCTGGCGGCTTCCCTTTTTTAAAAAACTCTGATTGCTTGAGGTTTTTCATTTTTCAGAAGGCCATCTGGTTCGACCAGAAGAGTCCTGTAGAATGATTTGCTCTGCCTCCTCTGTCTTCCCTGCATGCCCTCCGGTCCCCCTCCCCTCCCTGCCGCAGGGTTCTGGCATGGAGATATAGGCCAGGCAGAGATGCCGAAGAGAAAACTGCAAACGCAACACGAAATCAAGAGAGCCCATCCGGACTGGTTCCATCCTCCCAGGCCACTCGACGACTACACAAACTTTCTTGATCAGGTGGGGGGGGTTCGATTTGTGTGTATGCACCGACTTTTCAGTTGGAAGGAACGTGAAGCACGAGAATGGTGGTCTGAAGAGTGTTCAGTACTTTCTCCAAGTATCTTCGATCACAAAAACGCGCTCAGACTGAATGATTGTTTCCTTGGTCATACCCCGCCTTCTTCTGAGAGGAAGCAGCTTGTCTTCTCTCTCTCTCTCTCTCTCTCTGTATGAGCCTGTCGATTTGCATACTTCTTCTTTGCTTTCGGATTGAATGTGTTGTCTTGTCTGTCCATATGAACTTTGCGATGCGATGCGAGTGCAGAAATATCTGAACGCGCCCCACTATCGGAGATACGAGGCGTTTGCTGACGACCTCTTTGACCGAAAATACTACGAAGTCGGAGGCGACCCACACACGCCCGTCCAAGGGACAGACATGATAGATGCCGAACAGAGTAAGTCAAGAGAAAGAGAGACAGAGAGAGTGACACACACACACACACACACACACACAGAGGGAGAGGGAGAGTGAGAGAGACAGACAGACAGAGGGGGAGAGAGAGAGAGAGAGAGAGAAAGACAGACAGACAGACAGACAGACAGACACACAGACACACACACACACACACACAGAGAGAGAGAGAGAGAGAGAGAGAGAGAGGGAGAATTGTTTCGGGAGGAAAATGAAGGCGGAAACTTTCCACGGCACCATCTCTGTTTGTTCTCCTTGGAGACTCTTTCTCTGCGGTGGCAAAGAGACACGCCCGAGGCAAGTGGCGCCGGAGTTTCTTCACGGAGAGCGCAATACCTTGACTTTCTCCTATAGTAGTTCCCAGGTGACTGTCTGTCTGTCTGTCTGTCTGACTGTTACGAATTCATTCGCGAGTCTGAGCAGCAAATCAAGAACATCGAGTCTGCCTGTCTGCGTCCGTATCTGCCTGCAGCGGTGGTGTATGACCCGACTTGGGAACCGTACCCGGACAGAGGGAAGTGTCTGTATGGACCTGTATGGCTCGACAGAAGGTCCGTGCCTCTCTCTCTCTCTCTGTCTGTCTGTCTGTCTGTCTGTTTGTCTGTCTATCTTTCTATCTATCTATCTATCTTTTTTTCTGTCCCTCTCTCTCTGTCTCTCTCCCTCTCTCTCTCTTTCTGTCCGTCTGTGAGCGTGTGTCCACCTGCCCGCCAGCCCTTTTTCTTTGTTCTGCGACCTCAATCATTTTTTCCTCCCTCGGCATTAAATCATCTGCAGCGTGCGAAAAAAAGACAATGGTGATTGCAGATGATGAGTGTATGCGCTCCGATCTCTCCTCTCTCTGTGCATGGCGGTCCTTTTCCCCTCTCATCTGTTAGCCTTGCGCATCATCTCCGTCCTCGTCCTTGTTCTTGTTCGAATGTTCTCGCGTCCCTGCTTGAACGAATACGCAACAAAGATGAATGAATGACTACTGAATGAATGAATGAATGAATGAATGAATGAATGCAGGTACGCAACAAAGATGAATGAATGACTACTGAATGAATGAATGAATGAATGCAGATACGCAACAAAGATGAATGAATGACTACTGAATGAATAAGATGAATGAATGACTACTGAATGAATGAATGAATGAATGAATGAATGCAGCAGATACGCAACAAAGATGAATGAATGACTACTGAATGAATGAATGAATGCAGATACGCAACAAAGATGAATGAATGACTGCTGAATGAATGAATGAATGAATGCAGATACGCAACAAAGAATGACTGAATGACTGAATGAATGCAGATACGCAACAATCGGACGGGACGCACAGGACTATGGGTGCAAGACGTTGGAGTCCACAGCGTTGCTCAAAGTACCCGTCAACGGTCGGCCATTCGAATGGAAAGAATTCCCTCCCTCCCTCCCTGCAGGCTGCACGCTGATAAAGGACCATCTTGTTCTCTCTCGTGTGCCTGAGTATCCAGATTTTCGGTCCATCAGCGAGTCAGGCGATCCGGAGCGGCAATTCTCTTTTTCTCTCTCTCTGTCTCCAGCTCTCTCTCTCTCTCTCTCTCTCTCTGTCTCTCTCTCCCTTTGCATGCCTCCCTGCCTGCCTGTTTGAGTCCCTTTCCTCCAAGACGGTGATTTGTCTTTTTTCATTTCTGCCTGCTTGTCTGCCTGCCTGCCTACCTGCCTGCCTGCCTGTGTGTCTACAGAGTGGTGGTATCAGAAATTTCACATCGGCCCCATGTGGCAGCATTTCGGTTGGACGATGGCGCCTCTGTGGAAGTGGGCAATGCTGTCGAGGTCGCCCGGACATGCCGTGGTGGCAACCAAAATGCACGGGGCAAATCCGGACACCACTCACAATGGAACAATGGAGGACTGGCTGGAGTTAAACTTGAATTGCAAAGATGTCAGTCCGTCTGCACAATTAAAGAAAAAAAAAACTTGAATTGCAAGGATGTAAGTCCTAACCCGTCCGTCCGTCCGCCAGTCATGCAGTCAGTTCCCATTGTGATAGGTGGAGAAGTCTCTCTTTTGCTAGGCGGCTCGCGGAACTTGGTTTTGCTTTGTGATTTTGTGTTCGCTTTGACAGACCTCTCAGAAGCCTGCAGGTCACTCTGTCTGGAAAGCAGATGACCAGCTCCCCCTCCCTTCGTGCAAGCTGGCGGAACATAATTGTCGTCTGTGTTAATCGATCCAGCAGCCGCATTCTCTTCCCTTCTGTTCCCTTTCCTTTCATGGAGGGCCGCCTCTGTCTGCAGCTTGCTTTCCGCACCAAGAAGCCGAAAGCAGAGGGGATCGGGGTACTGAAGGCGAAGGGACCACGACGGATCACGGCTGGGGACATCGAGTGGCCAGACTGTGTGGAGGTCGCAAATCCGTGGAGATACGTCCTTACGCTTTGGTCTGTCTGTGTGCGTCTGGCTGGCTGGTTGGCTGGCTGTCTTTTGGTCTATCTGTCCACTTTCTCTTTGTTGTTCACCCGTCTGTCTGTCCGTGTGTCTGCTTGCCTGAGTGCACCCACCTTCGTGGGCGCGCGTGCGTGTATGAGTCTGTCTCTGTCTTTCCCTCTCTGTCTCTCTCTCTCTCTCTCTCTCTCTCTCTCTCTCTCTCTCTCTCTCTCTCTCTCTCTCTCTCTCCCTGTTTCTCTCTCTCTCTCTCTCTCTCTGTGTGTGTGTGTGTGTGTGTGTGTTCTCTGTGTGTGTGTGTGTGTGTGTGTGTGTGTGTGTTTGTGAGTGTGTGTGCGTGCGTGCGTGCGTGCGTGCAAGGCGATGGGGGTGGATGAAGAGATCCCCTCGGCCCTCCCAGCAGAAGACTTTCTTTCATCTGTGTCTAGCTCCCTTTTTTCTCGCGTCCTCATGAAGGCTCTCTGTATTTGCCTTTTTGTCTTCCTCGTGCACCCTTCTCTTGCTCTCTTTCCTCTTTGTTCTTTTCTCGTCCCCCCTCTCTCTCTGCATATGTCTCGATTGCGCCGCCTTCCTGAGCTTTTTTCCGGCCTTTGTCTCCTTCTTCGCCCTCGATTCTTCTCACTCACTGTGTTGATTGATAAGCGCAGTTCTGAGGAAGAGGTTCATCTCGAGTTCAAAGTCGAGTGGGGTCGGGGAATGTGGTTCTCCGATCATGAGGGGTTGTGGAGGCAGGAGAAGGGGTGGAAGGCCCGGGGCATGAAGAGGAGACACATCGACGAGATCAGAAAGGGATTCGTTCCTTGCGGGTGTGTCTTCGGTCCTGTCAAGAATGCAAGGTGAGTGAAGTGAGAAAGGGATGAGGAAGCCGTAAGGTTGGGAGAGAAGGAGACAGAATCATTTGGTGATGTTGATCCATGGAAGTAGCACGCTATAGCCAGCGAGGTTCGCGGTGAGCGTTTACGGTATTTTCTTCGTTCTCGTCAAACGGTCTGCATGCCGATTGTCTTTCCCGCAAGAGGGAGACCGAAGTCTCTGGTGTCGAGAGCACTTCAAACAATCGCTTTGATGGATTCGAGAGACCCCCAATCCTCTTCTCTTCTCAGCCTGCACACCTGCCTGTCTCCCCGTACCTTATTCCTCTTTCTACTCGAGGTTGTCTGGCCTGTGCAGGTTTGCAGTTCATCGCATCCTCGGAATGGCCGTGAAGCCCCCTGGACCCCGCCATCCCGTATGGACACAGTCAGTCAAAGGAAGGAAGGAATGATGGGTGTCTGAACATGAGTGGAAGGATCGAAAGATTTGATCATAAAAGTCGCAGACGCGAAACGACCGGCTTCGGTTAGGCGTTCCAGTCCTCTATGCAGAGACTGAACTTAAACGACGGAGATTGCATCCGTCTTGTTCAGTTGTCCATGTCTCCATGGAATTTTTTTTTTCCAATAACTGAGGGCCTGTCCCTCCACCTCTCGAGAGCCGGATCATGCCTGTTCTGTTCGCTTCTGTCCCGTAATTTTCTGTTCGGTTGTCGTCTCTGTGGTCTGTTCAGGGCATGTGTACTAAGTATCGTTGTTTTTTTCTTCCTTTCCTCGTACCATCTGTGGTTCTGAGTCCAACGGACTGAGTGCCTTCGAAAGTGCAACAGAAAGATGCAGAGAAATTCTGCTTGGCAAGGGAATTGAGGGCGATTGAATTTTCGTAGACGAGCATGACCGGAAACCGATTAAATCAGAAATTCACCCTGACTGGTTGAATAATTCCAGGGACGCTGTGCGAACAGACGCTGTGCTCGATTTTGGTTGTCACTTCCGACAGGTAGACAGATGACTGAATATTCTGGCTGTGTCCGTGAGTGAGTGGGACTGAATGCAGGGACACCGTGAATGGTACAAACGAGGACGACTGGTTTGTGCCGTTCGAGGAGGTCAAAGTACTCCAAGACCATAACCTCAACTGCGACCAGGTGGCAATGGAAGTCTGGTGCGATGAGTCGTCAACACCGAAGGATTGTCTGTACTTCGGGATGCTGGAGGTGCAAAAGTGAGTTTATCCACAAGTCTCAAACTGATTGTGCATAATATACACACAGATTTGTGTTGGTCGGTTCTTGGACTAAGGAAGAAAGAAATCACTCTGACTTCATTTGGGGCCTCAAGTTCCCCCCCACGACTCTCTTGTTTTCTTTAAATGTTGTGTGATCAGTGGTATGAGTGAGCAGCGCTTCATCAGCCAGTCTCCATACTTTTTATTGTTTTTTTTTTTCGTGTGTTTTTCGTGGTTTCACCTGTCTTCAAAGAATGCTGGCCAAGCTGCTTTGCTTGCAGTTGGTTTCAGGAAATGAGGGCCCAAATCGCAGAACAGTACAACCACACGGATACTGAGCGACAAATGGAAGGTGAGAAAGAGGGAGACTGATTGTGGGAGAATGAGGCAAACAGGAGTGGGCTGTGGGTTCGGGATGTTACTGCAGACAACAGCAGGTGTGGATCAGTTGAGTCAGATCAGGTGCTACCGTCAGTCCAGTCTGTTGACAGGGATGTCATAAATTTGGCAGTGCACAAACATCATGTCTCTTCTGATCACTCTCTTTCATTTTGACCTGTGTGCATCCTCAAGCTTGTTTTTTCTTCTTCCTTGTGCGCGATTTTGCCTCCTTCAACGAATGAGTGAGTGAGTGAGTGAGTGAGTGAGTGAGTGAATGTGTTGCAGCTCTGGAAGGGGACATCGATGAGTGGATGAGTGCGAGGAGGTGGCAGGAGTTACAGGGAGGACCCCCCATCGCGACTCTCAACCCTGATGGGACCTGGTCCAATGTCACACACCCACGTCCATTCGCACAGGGACCCCCGCCGAAACTGGAACCCAAGATGGCCCTAGAGGTCTGTTTTGTCTGTCCCCCGTCTGATGAACAAATAAAGCATTTGTCTGTCCCCCGTCTGATGAACAAATAAAGCATTTGTCTGTCCCCCGTCTGATGAACAAATAAGGCATACATGCATAGTCACATGAATGTATGTATAAAATAAGCGCAGGAGCCGAAGTTTGAGCCCCTCGAGTGGCTTGAGGAAGAACTCCGGAAGAGTCCTTACGACGAGAAGGGGGCCATCACTTGGGAGGAACTACACAAGATCAACACAGAGAGGAGAATGAAGGAAGCAGAGGTGAGGCACTGAGACGCACAGTGATTTTGGAGAAGAATTGGGTGTGACTTGCAATCTCGTATATATGCGCTTCTTTTTTTTGTCTCTGTACAGGGGTACGTGAGTCGAGGTTTCATATTTTAATCATTTTGTCTTCTTCCGCTTCCCCCCCCGGGAGGGGGCTACACCCCCCATTTTCGGGTTCTCTGAATACCTTCTTCTGATTTCTCACGTGTGTGCACAGTTCCTTTACCTTCCTTTTTCTTCCCTCTCACCTGCCCCTGTTGCCATGCAGCGTCTCGATGGCTTACCAGCAGATCTCGAGAGTGAAATGCTGACTGAGCTCGGACTGAGCGACAAAATCGAATATGCTCTCAGGGAGGTGGGTGGGCAGGTGCTGCGCCGTGGCTTCAGTCTGAGTATGAAGGAACCACATCGATGTTGCAAGTGGAGGGAGACAAAGAGCGGCTTCCTTCGTTTGATAGACTGCTCCGTCTGTTGCGTTAAAGGATTCTTCGCCTCTTTCTTGGTCTTCTTTCTCCGGACTTTTTCGTGTCTGTCCAAGCGTCATTCATTCTTTTCGTTCGTGCACTTCAAGGATACCATTCGTCTGCTTTTTCCTGCCTTGCTTCAAAATATCTGTACAACGCCCTTCTTTCACAATGCGGCCCCCATGGGCATTAGGACCTTTTTTTCTCGTTGAATGTGGGGGACACACAAAGTTTCGTGAATCGGACGGGCTTTTTTCCCTGAAGGAAGCATCCGTTGATCTTTTTGTCTGTCAGGTGTCTGTCTGCGTGCGTCATGAGGATCCTGGGAGGAGTGAACATCTATTAATACAAAGACGGGTTTTCTGCAAGCCTGTTGTCTATCTGTCCTGTTTGTTTGTATGCAAGATTGTTTTACGTGTGAATGTTCTTGCAGATGGGTGTGAAGACTGTTCTGGACCTGATGAGATATAGTGCTCTAGAGTTGAAAGAGGCAGTGGGTCTAACAGAAAGAGGGGTGCAGAAGGTGCAAGAAGCCCTGCAGGACACATATGAGCTAGAATTAGCAGAAACTTGATCAACTGACTGAATGAACTGCATTCCGTGCATCAGAGTTCTTGTATATAGCCTATACTATAGAGCGAACTAGAGCTTATAATCTAGAGATTCTACAAGTCTAATGTATACTAGTCAGATTCTAAAATGGACGTAAATTAATGAATTTAATAATTTTAGTGGATGAATGACCATACCGCGGTTGACTGAGTAACGCCGAGAGTATCGCTGACCACACTTCTAAGAATGATACAATATTTCATAATACATAGCATACGCCACTTAATAATATATATATTAAAAGATGATGTATAATTAACTTAAATATTAATCACTGGCTGGCAAAGTTATCAAACAATATTGCATGAACACCGTAATGTTTGAATTTATGATTTTTTAAGTTGTAATTTGAGAATGTATGATAGGGTTTGCAGGACTTGGACGCTTACGCTTAAAGGCGTGCCTGGAGAAAGACACAAAACCATAGTTATCATATAAAATCTATCGATTGCAGTACATGGAATTTACGGTGGAAAGGCATACAGCGCTGCACACAAACTGAAAAAGAAAAAAGCTGCTTAGAAATGTAGAAAAAGACAGAGACTTTAAAATCGGATCAAAAAATTAAGAAAAAAATTAAAACAACAATAAAAGATCTTTGGATAGCATGCACAGTTTCAACTTTAATTCAGATAACACAATCTATATACAATTGCTTTTTAATTTTAAGCTTATAAACGATATCAAATAAACTTGAAAACTTTTTGATTAATACCACCGGGGTTTCAGCCTCGTAGGTTTATGCGGTAAAAAGTTAGGCCTATAGGCTCTAACTCGTTTGAAATACTATGTTTAAGATATTCAAAGATGTTGTTAAATATACTGCAAGAATTTGCAATAGATGACTGATATATTCAAAAAACAATAGAAACAAAAAAAAAATGAAAATAACATATAATGTTGAAACGTTAATTTGCATTTCAATTTAGTTAATTCAAGTTTGAACTCTGATTGAAAAGTTTGGCTTAAGGAAAACCTAATCTAAAAACAAAGCCAAAAAACATACAGTAATTTTAGGGAGAGCACGTTGGTGCTGATCCTTGTATAGAACAACCCAAAAGCTAAAACTCCTTAAAGTTTTTCTTTTTTTTTTTTTTACCGTCTAAGAGTATAGGCGCGAACCGGGGCGCGGTTCAGAGATCCGGCCGGCGGTCGTCAACATACTTCCAGCGTCGAAGGCGGCATGTACTGCGCGGGCCTGAATTTGAGTCAGGATGAGAACTACAAATAGTTACAAAATCCCAAGAGGATCGTACAAAAGCCGCCCACACTCTCCAGACTGCTCGTTGTCCTGCATAAAATAGCTGCACGCAGACGTACAAACACAAAAACACCCACTGACAGACGTGCACGCCCACGCAAAAAACCGATCACAGAAGCTAACGCTCACTCTCGCACATACATAAACAGAGAGATAGACAAACAAACAAAGAGACAGCCAGACAAAGAGACGAATACTCAGCCGAAAAGTCTCTCTACGATGGTCTCTCTGGGCGAACCACAGAGACCAGCCGTCGAGCAGAATAAGCGTTGCAGAGTGCAGAAAACGCCTCATCTGATAAGAAGTCTGTCGTGCGGTTTGACTTACCGAATCACATGTGCTTCCCACTCTCTCGTTGCTCGGTCACTCAAACGCAGCACGAGTCGCTGGAGTGCCTTTCGAGTGCTCACCGTCAACGCCGAACTTCCCAGAATCTCTCGCCAGACCCATTCTGCCTCTGCATGCCATTCACGAACCCCCGAGGAAACGATACCCTCGGCCATGCACTCCACGATATTCTGGTCAACCTGAGAGGATGCGCCCCCGCGACTGCCACCAGGGACAGATCGAAAATCCAAAGGCAACCCGTCGATTGTGACCTCGGAAGGGTCCATAGGGGGTCCTGGAGGGTTCACGAATCTGTTGAGAACGAACTGAGAATCCGTCTCCAGAGACACGCCCTGTTGAAGGAATTCTGGAAGCAAACCTGCGATGCCTCCCTTTCCCTTCTGTCCCTTCAGCGCTGCCCTCAGACTTGCCTTGCCCCTCCCCTTCTCACGGGCAGCTGCCCACAGAACAGGCGGGGAGGTGGCGAAATTGGAGATGTCGGCAGTTGCAAAGGGGTCGCCGTCACCGTTCGGGAGAGAGAGGGGCGGACCCAGAGGACCTGCAGGAAGATAAACATGCATTCCTTTGTATACATATACGGGGCAAGTGCACATGAAAGGTACAGAAAGTGCGAATACAGGCAGGGCCTCGTGGGACTCGTTTCGTGCGCGCAGTAAGGCAGTGAAGCTATCTAGCATGTGTATCAGCGTTGGGACCATTTGCATGACAGTGGAAGGATCCTGTGTCCCATCTCCCTCCTCTGTCTCCTGCTCTCTCTAGCGTGTACGTGAAGACAAAGAATAAAGAGAAAGACGGGGGAAGAGAAACACAAAGTCTGCCTATTTGAACCTGTCCGTCCGTCTGTCTGACTGTCTGTCTGCCTGCCTGTGTCTGTGTCTGTGTCAGTGTCTGTGTCTGTCTGTCTGTCTGTCTCTCTCTCTCTCTCTCTCTCTCTCTCTGTGTGTGTGTGTGCGTGTGTGTCTGTGTGTCTGTGTGTGTGTGTGTCTGTGTGTCTGTGTGTGTGTGTGTGTGTCTATGTGTCTGTGTGTCTGTGCGTGTGCGTGTGTGTGTGTGTGCGTGCGCGCGCGCGCGCGTGCGTATATTCGTGCAAAAAGGACATGAAGGTGTTCCGAGACACCCGGCAGAAATACTGAGACACAAAGAATACCATTTCAGGGACGGAGAGCTGCTTCTCATGAATGTCCGTGCTGGAGTCTACCAACCGACCGACCGTATGTCTCCTTGTCTCTGTCCTTCTCTCGCACATCAGATCGCAGCATGAAGGGAATGGTTTGTTTGAAGAACATCTCTGGTCTTGTTGAGGAGTGGGGGAGCAGGTTGAAAGCGCAGAGACAGAACAGAAACCGCGTGAGCAGAATCTGCCGGGGCCTGCAGGAGCAAATCGGTTGGCGAATGCACATACAAAACAAGTTCTTAATGAGAGAAACAAACAGAAAGATCTATCGATGGAACGCAGATGTTGTGTTCATTTTGGACATTCTATTTTCGCGTTGATAGTTCGGTGACAGTGGGGATCGACTTCTGTTCAGGTGTGAAGGTGAAAGGTAGAGAACTTCGTGCAACAAAATGAAGCGTCTCTCTCTCTATTTGGGAACCAGGAAGTATCTGCACATGCCAAAAAGGGGCCAGGTCTCATTTGCGGAATAGAAGTTGCACGCTGACTTTGACTTTCTGTCGTGTCTCGCACATAAATTGTGATTAGATCTGCACGCGCAGCTCTCCTTTACTTACGTGCTGAGTATGGGTGCGACTCTAACAACCGCACTCCGCAGCAGTTTCTTCCCATGGTCTCCCCTCTTGTCTACTAAGGCTTGTGCTCTCTGAAAGATGCAATGAAGGGACCCGGACTGGAGAAGCCGCATCTGCAAGCGCATGGCATGGCATCTTCTGTCAGTGCAAACACAATGATCGGACACAGCATGACAGTAAATTCAGATACAGCCAAGGTCTAAACATGGACTGTCCCCGACGGGATGCGTCATGACATCAGGGCCACTTCTGACCCGGCATCATGTTCGAAGCTGTGCGTCTCCGATATTACAGGATTTTGTAACTCTAACTGACAATATTCACTGACCATGACTGAGTCTCCCTGCACGTTTTCTGACCCCCTCAAAACTCTCAGCTCGGCCAGATCATCCCTGAAGACCTCACGCTCTTCAGGAGGGTCACCCCTGGCTCCCCCCCTCAGACGTGCAAGCACCCTTCCTTCCCTCCTCTCCTGCCCCGGTCTCCACCTGCATGCTTGTCTGGACGAGTACAGGCCTCTCTCTCCTCTTGACTCTCTGCACAATGTAACCTGACAGTTGCCTGACAGGTAACTGTTTTCTGGATGCAGGATATTTTCAATTTGACAATGCGTTGGAGGATTGATGGACTCAGGTGCCTGAGACAGCGTCAGCCCTGCAGCTGTCTTTCGGTGGGTGAAGAGGTCTCTGCCTGTATCCAAAATCATTGCAACAATCAAACGCTGTGTGCTTCGCATATATGAAGCAGATCGTTTTCGGAAAGTGTCCGTGAGCGCTTGGGATGCTTTTCCCTTTGTAATTCCATGTCCCTCAAAATCACTGGCCACCCCGTCAATCTCCCCCACAAGAGCCTCCACCACGCGACTCTTCTGCCACGCGTCCAGTTGAGCAAGCCAGTGCTCCATTGTCTCCTCAAGGCGCAGCAAGTCGAAGGATCTTGAGAGGCAATTTTCGTCTAAGCAGGCCAAAATGAGTTCCATGCGAATGGCAGGTGTGTTCAGGTTGTTCATTCGGGTTGCTTGGAAGTCTGCTGCCTTTGCCAGGATGTTTCTCCCTTCAGTTGCATATGCCTTGAAGGCTCCAGTCTCGTGCTCTAACTGCACGACATCCAGTGAGAAACTCACAAAACCCTTCTCCTTACAAATGTCGATCCTGTCAGTCAGGCAAAATAGGATGTGCTCAAAGTCCTCAACAAACCCCCCCTCTAGAAATGCGGTGAAGTCATCCAGGTCGACAGATGCCTTCTTGGGCGGGTCTAACAAACTCATCCCCCAATTCTTAGGGGACTGTTTTGACTCTCCACCCTCAGCCGCTGACGGGTTTCAAAACCCTATATATGTAAAGGCAAGACACTTCCAGGGAGCCTGCATGGCATCTACATTTTAATGCGTTGACAGTCATTTGTTGTCCGTTCAGTTGCGGTCGAATTCTTCTGCAGACTCTTCACTGCTCGACAGCACCTCTCTGAGTTGCCACGTAACCTGTGCTTGAGAAAGTTTTCTTCTTTCGATCCATCTATAGCTAGTCGCTTGATCGACACACTCTGACTTCATTTCATGTTCAATGCGCAAAAATCGTCGAGTACATGCATGCATTTCGAAACAACTCGACATGCATTTTCGCGTATCGGTTGGATATCGGTTGGAAAAACAATGCATGGATCCGGTTGGGGCTCATGAAGGCGGTCGCCTGCCTGCATGGACCCTCGGATCCTTTGTGCACATGCACATGGTGAGCGGCGCAATGATGCATCTCTCCCGGCGCCGCCGTCTCGTCTCTCAGTGCGACAATCATCTCTCTACCTCTCTCTACATACAGACCTGTATGTCAACTTTCTACAGCACGTTCTGAAAGTTCTGCTCTTTTGGGGACCAAGTCGACACGGCAGCTTGAGGCAAGTTGGAATTCATGTCTCTTTGAGGCAGACTCTGAGCCCTACAGGAAGCTAGGAGTTTTCAGACTGACCGGAAGTCCCGTCCTGACATTTCGTCTCTATATCTACAGCTTCGGACCACTCTCGATTGGGGCAAGATGAAGATCTCCGTGAAGTCCCGATCGGGAAAGGACATGGGCACTTTCACTGTCACTGCCAGCACCACTGCGGCACAGTTTAAGGACATGTTTCATAGCTCAAGTAAGTCCATGCCTGTCGGTGGCATAGAAAATTCTGAGAGACACACTGAACCTTTCTCCTGTGTCGCGCGCTAACCTGTTTTTTGACAGTGCCGACACGCGTGACTCCTTGCTAAATCTGTTTGCAGACAAGAAGTTTTACCCAACCAGGCAGCGGTTCACAGTCAATGAGGGTCAGTTCCGCTGTCCTAACTTCATGCCGTCTCCGTGAGGGAGAACAAAAAGAGCCTGTCTCTCTTTACCCATCCGTTCTCTCCGCTTCGTGCTCATCCCACCATAATGCTTCTGCCTTCTGATTGCAGGTTCTTTCTTCTTGTCACTTTCCTCCTCTTTTGCATTCCTACAGTCTTCTCCTTTCTCCATTGACGCCGTCTCCTCCTTAGTAGACGAAGCCATCCTTGCCCCCACAATTCTCCCCGTTTCCCGTCTCCACCCGATTTGGTGCATGCAGCCAGAGGCACTGCTCTCGGAGACGGCCCGCTGTCCTCTTTCGGAGTGAAAGACGGGAGCGTGCTGTACTTCAAAGACCTCGGACCTCAAATCAGCTGGAAGCTCGTCTTTCTGGTTGAATACTTCGGGCCTCTGTGGATCTTCCCGCTGTTCATGTACGCGCCCGGAATCGTCTATGGGGTCTCTGACCCGGAACGATCCCTTGTGCAGAAGTCAGCATACAGGGAGGGAGGGGAAGAAAACAGGACGACGCGCCCTGCATGGAAGCCTTTTGTCCTCAACAGTTGGCCGCGCTCCTTCTCGAGTTCTCCGTCGGTTTTGCCCTGAATCTGCATTTCCTGTCTTTGAATGAAATCATTTTTTTTTCTATTCAAATTGCAGGGTTGCCTTTGGTTTGGTCCTGTTCCACTACGTGAAAAGGGAGCTGGAGACTCTATTTGTGCATCGGTGAGTCTGTTTCCTTCTCTGCGGTCCCTCAACCTTTCGTTCGTTGTCGCTCTCCAGCTTTCTTGTGCCCGACCTCCCTCCCTTCCTTCCTTTTTTCAACCTGGGGAGAAAATTTTCAGTTGTTGTATTGATGCCGTGATCTTCTCTCTGTGAGTCTCTCGAACGACTGATGTGCGAGTGCATGTGCGACAAGGAGATGAGGTGTGATTTCGCTAAGATAGTGCTCTGTTTCTTTCGTTCGTGAGACGCGCAGATTTTCCAACGCGACGATGCCCATCACCTCACTGCCCAAGAACTGTTCGCATTACTGGGGTCTGTTTGCGGCGCTTGTGGGGTACTTCCTTTTTCATCCGAGGTTGGTCAGTCCGTTTGTGAGCCAGTGAGCGGACTTCGAGATGTCTGTTTGTTCCAGCCGTTTCGATCACTGTATTTAATTTGATCCAGTGAATATATTCCTTCTTTTCTCTGGCATGCTTTGAGAGATGGGCAAGAAAGACCTTGGATGGGGTTCCCCTCGTTCCATGGCACTCGCTGTATTCACTTTCTCACTCTGTCTCTGTCTGTCTCTTTCTGTCTGTCTGTCTGTCTGTGTGAGAGAGAGAGAGTGTAAATTCGTGTTCGTGCGTGTTTGTGCAGATACAAAGCTCCTTTCTCTGACGATCAGACAACCGAGATCTATGGGCTTGCTGGGTTGATGCTGGTGCGTCTCTCTGTCATTTTGTCTGTGGGTCTTTTGGATGGGCTGTGCAGGCTGTCCGTCACACCCTCTCGCTCTCTGACTCGGCGCACCCGTGTCTTTCCCTCTCCTCCCGTCTGTGTGTTCGTCTGTGTGTGTGTGTGTGTGTCTGCCTGTCTGTCTGTCTGTCTCTGTGTGTGTGTGAGAGAGAGAGAGAGAGTGAGTGACTGTGCGTGTGCGTGTGCGTATGTGTGTGTGTGTGTGTGTGTGTGTGTGCGCGCGCGCGCGCGCGATGTCTGAAGAGTTTTGTAGGCAGAGGTGGGGGTACGGTGGTGGTGCAATAGGGGGCCCGAGAAGATCCAGACAGTAAAAGAGAGTGGGTGGCCGTTCTTTCTTTCGAGTGTCGTGGATGTACCAAAGCACGTAACTGTAAGACAACGCCGACGAAGCCGAGCGGTTCTCTCCCGGATCTCATGTGAATGTGTGCCTCCCTCCGAATGAATCGTAAAGTTCTCATCGATCGAGTCGAGGCGGTCTCAGAATTGTCCTTGGTTGTCAATCCCCACGCATGCAGCTATTCGAGTTGCTCAACCTGAAGACCCATCTCGTCCTCAAAAACCTCCGTCCTCCCGGAACAAAAGTTAGAGGCATTCCGATGGTCTGTTTGTCCTTTTTTCCGCGTGTCTGCTTGACTTTCTAGCTCTCTCTCTGATCGGTCTTTTGGGTGGTCTGTCCCTTGGAAGCTGGCAGGCGGTTCTTTCTGTCAGCACAGATGTGTTCTCGGACATCCACGATACGTATGAGGGGCTGTGTCTAGTTCTCCTCGAGCGGTTGTGGATTCTTTTCTTATCTGCACCGTCCCTTGGACGTCTCCTTCCTATCTGTTTGGTAATTTTCCGTTTGTCTGCGTAAGTCCGAGCGCGTCTGCATACAGGCTTGGGCGGCTCATCTGGCAAATTTGTGGGAACTTATACATGTGTTTTACATGTGTGTTCTTGCATACTCTCTCTCTCTCTGTGTGTGTGCGTGTGTGTGTGTGTGTGTGTGTGTGTGTATGCAGGGGTGGGGGTTTCAGCTTGTGTCCTGTGCGAACTACATGTGGGAGTCAGCGGCCTGGCTCACCTTCTGCTTCCTGGTGCAGTGCCTCACATGTCAGTCAGTCAGTCAGTCAGTCTGGCAAACAGACAGGCGGGCAGGCAGGCAGGCAGGTGGGCAGGCAGGCAGGCAGGCCGGCAGCGAGGAAAGGAGTTTCGAAGGCAGAAAGGCAAGCCCTCTCAATGCCTCTGAATCCATTCGAATAAAGTGCCGGCAATGCAAAGTACTGTCCTGAAAGAAAAGAAAGGAGGCAGAATTCAGCAGAGGACTTTCAGTGAAAGTTTATTCCCCGAAAACACCCGCCCATACACGCAGACACGACACAGACCACATAGAAAAATCCACTATGAAGCGAGAGCTACTGACTGAGGAAGAAAATGGTAGAAAGGGGCTTGATGGTCATTTTACGCAGTGGTCGCTGTGTTTTGCGGTTTATTATTCTCTTCTCTGGCTGGTTTTGCCTTGTATTATCTGGTTGGTCAGGTCGGTCTCTGTTGTTGAGTAGTGAATCTCTTACACATGGACCCTCGTCAAGTTGACCTGCTCAATGGATCACTTCTTTCACCTTCCTTCCTTCCTGCCTGCCTTCCCGCCTTTTCTCGAGCAGGCTGGATCTTCTTGTTCATCGCCTTTGCTCAGATGTCTGAGTGGGCAGTGAAGAAACACGCAAACTACAAGAAAGAGTTCGGGGACAAGTACCCTTGGTCAGTCGGAAACAGACACAAAGGGCAGGGCAAAGAAAAGAAGAAGCGAAGGAAGAATCGGAATCCCTCGATAGGATTCGTTTCCTTCTTCTATTCCAAGAAGAGGTTCGAAGTCTCTCAGCTAGAGAATCTCTGCTGCCACGTCCCCTTCGATTCCTCTTCGTCGACACGTACACCCTCACATGCACAAACTCAGACAGGCTCACACATCGATCCATACACTCACAGACCCAACCTACATGACATGTGCACAAATGAAAGAACATTAAATGTGCGTGCAGGATGCGGAGTGCCATCATCCCTTTGATCGTGTAACTTGAATCGTCGGAGTCAGGGTACTAAGGACGACAACTACAAGTCTAGCTTTTTTGGATTATTTGAGGATTAGTCTCAGGATAAGTCAGAACTGGACTCAGAAGGTGCCAAGAACGCTATAGAGAACGCTTTGAAGCACTTCATTCATCGACCCCAAATTGGGCCCCAAAACATCACCAAGACTACCACACCAACTAATTAATTTACACTGGCAGCTACATAGTGGCGTAACGTTAACTGTAATGTAGGAATAGAGGAACGATCTGAATAGTTACGGTAAAATTAGTTACAAAAAAAACGTAGCTTCACGTTTTCTTGAAATGGGTCTATATTTTACATAAAAAACGTATAACTTTAAGATTTTAAGGCCTATAGTCCCCCGTGCGAAGCTCTC
This sequence comes from Chromera velia, assembly GCA_018398765.1. NCBI lineage: Eukaryota > Chromeraceae > Chromera > Chromera velia. The sequence goes on along the minus strand of JAHBMJ010003940.1, from coordinate 45,799 downwards.
CTCCCGCAAGTGCTTTGCCTTCTCCAAGAAGTGAAGAGGCCGATATGCCAATAGCAATCAAAGAAAGAGATGGAGGGGGAGAAGGACAGGGGGAGGGGGAGGGAAGAGGGGGGGATGAAGAGGAAGAAGATGAAGTTATGGAGGGTCAAGAAGCTAGAGTGGTAGCTGCAGCTACAGAGATTGAACACCAGTATTCAGTGCTATTCAGTACATTAGTTAGTTAGTTAGTTAGTTAGAGGATACCTAACCCCAGTTGGAGCGCTAAGCTCCCGGGCGGTATATACATGCATAGTTGTTGTTTGTTAAGTCGCCGGTGGAGTTGATCAGTTAATCACTTTCTAGAATAGGGAGACAGACATCAAAGAGACAGACCGGATGCGAGCGTAGAAGCGATCGAATGACATTACGGATGAAGAGTTCAGATGTACTTGCACCGGGGAGTGGACAGTTACAATCATTTGAATTAATGGATTCCAGCTCAGCCAGGCAGTGCAGGAATTCTCTTTCATCCAGCCACTTGGCACATGAAGAAAGTCTATGCATGAAGTCATCAACACACCAAATACAAGAATCATATACACAGGCAGACAGATAAAAAGACAGACAGACAGGCAGACAGGTAGATAGACAGACAGACAGACAGACAGACAGATAGATAGTGAAGCCTGACATGTAAGGTTCAGTCCTGCAGACTTCAACGAGCTTCGCCAAGCAGGTGGAGCAAAGCAAGGCAAATTCCAGAGGAGGACTGAATTCGATTCATTTTTACTGACTGGGAACAAGGGAGACAGAAGGATAAATAGGGTGATAACAGAGGAAACCCGTACGAAGTAAAAGGCAAAGTTAGAGAACATCTATATATATAATAACATCTACTGAAGCCTACCGAGACTGCTTCGAAGTCAACTTTGGAGCCTTGCCATTTCCTCCATTCTTCGAGTCATCTCTATCACCACTGATCATTGCCCTCACTGAGGTGCTACACACCGACCAAAGTGACACCGCCAAAAGACTTCTTCGCACAAAGAGATTCAGAGAGGAAATAAAGCCAGTGAACTTCATGCAATACCCTATCTTTCTACATGCATATGTTGTTTTGGAGACACAAAAAAATTCTGGTATCCGATGCTATCGTAGGGCTGGAAGAAAAAGGTATCATAGGCCCGGGAGAAAAATTAGTCCCGCCTTCGTTTTAAGGGAGAAAAAGAAGAGATTTACTCCCGCCGAAGGCGGGAGTTAGAGAAAAGTTAAGAAAGAGTTAAAAAATACTAGTAGGGGAAGTAAAATACAATTGAAACATTTAAGACTCATTACGGGAGAAAAAAAAATGTTTTACTATAGTCATGATGATAAAAAAAATTTTCTAAGTAGGTTTGGGAGAAAAACAAATTTTCGCCTGCGGCGTTATAGGCCCAGAAGAAAGAAAAATTTCGCCTGCACCGCTTTATAACATCATATTGCAAAAAAATTGTAGTAAATAAAAGTAGCAGAAAGTATAATAATCATTTATTTTTTTTGTATAAATCTAGCTATTTATTGCTAAGTATAAATCTGAGTATGTGGATGTATTACATATATGTTGTGATATCTTTATAAGAGGATTAGGTCGGCAATGTAAAGAGTGAGACGTCACTAGATGAAACACATGTTGCTTAAACTCCATTTCTTATATCGTTTGCCTTCTTAACGCGGTTCATCTGCAGATGGACAGAACGTAATTTAAAAGCCTCCTTTGAGTGGAGCCACATCTCAAAACTTTTTGCACTTTTCTTCGAACACCACCAGATGCGCAGGTTTGGGTTGCTTTGCAGGAACTCGAAAGCTATTTTGCCATACTCAGTCGTTGTCCAAGACTGTTGGGCGACAACGCGTCTGTGGGGAAAGTCTTCAGAGTCATAACGCTGCAGACAAGCAGAGCAGTGAGTGCCCTCCCGCACTCCCTTCCTTGCGATTTACTCCCGCTGCAACTCCCCCGCCTGAACTGCTTCGTAGAAAAGCTCGAGTGTAGGGTACCGCGTCTTGCACCAAGTGAACCCATTTTGTTTGGGGCGCATGTCCTTCCCCCCTAAGCACCCAATCCCGCCAAAGGTGCACTCTAGGTTCCGCTTACGCTTTGACTGACCGCCTCTTCCCTGAGCATCAGTGTGAGAGGGAGCAACTGGGAGAGGCTTTAAAAGCAAGTGTAGCCTGCTAGCGCCATTACGACCCTGAGATACAGAGGGGGGCCCAGAAGCGGCCCCAGCCGCAGCCAAGGCAGCAACCCCAGCAGCTTGATGCATGGAGAGGGATACAGAAAGAGACGGATCAGCTGCGGCCGTTGCTGAGGAAGCCCTCTCTCAAGTTGTAGAAGGAGGAAAAGACCCAACGTCTGACTCAATCATAACGACTTCAGTCTCTCCACCTGAATATCATTCAAACTAAATTGAATCAGGTTTCAGAAATTGAGTTTATACCAGGAGTTTTAAAAAAGAGTTTGATGTAATGAATATAGAATGTACGTACGTGGGGGCAAAGAACTGCGTACTTCTGCCTATAACATGAGAGAAGGTACACGATTGATGCAGATAAAAAAAACTGAAAAGGGACTGACCCAACAGTGGCGGGCAGTCAACACCCGCCTGGAGTACCCGCTGTGCAACGAATCGATCGTCAGAAGAGGCACCAGAGCTACCTGCATAGTGAAAAAGAAACATGACGGATGCAGAAAATGACAGAGAGAGAAAACGATGGACAAACGGGATGAAGGCATACAAATGACGGACATAGAAATACGATGAACACAGAAAACAATAGAGAGAGAAAACGACAGACGAACAGGATAAAGGCATACAAATGATAGACACAGAAACACGACGGACGCAGAAAACGATAGAGAGAGAAAACGATGGACGAACGGGATGAAGGCAAACAAACGACGGACACAGAAACACGACGGACGCAGAAAACGACAGAGAGAGAAAACGAGGGGGGAATGGGATAAAGGCATACAAATGATGGATACAGAAACACAACAGACGCAGGAAACGACAGAGAGAGAAAACAACGGACAAACAGGATGAAGGCATATAAATGACGGACACGGAAACATGATGGATGCAGAAAACGACAGAAAGAGAAAACGGCGGGCAAACGGGATGAAAGCAAACAAACGACGGACACAGAAACACAACGAATGCAGAAAAGTTTAACAACAGAGAGAGAAAATGACGAGCAAGCGGGATGAAGACAAACAAACGACGGACACAGAAACACGACGGACGCAGAAAACAACAGAGAGAGAAAACGGCGGGCAAACGGGATGAAAGCAAACAAACGACGGATACAGAAACATGACGGACACAGAAAACGACAGAGAGAGAAAATGATAGGCAAACGAGATGAAGACAAACAAACGACAGACACAGAAACACGATGGAGAAATGAGGTGACAATAGATGAATCACCTTCAAGTTGCAGCATCGCGCCACTGCCGAATGCCGGCAAATCGAGCCCAGCCCCAACGTCTCTTAAAGACGCAGCAGAGGCTACAGGACGCGTCTCGTCGAATGGTTCTTTATCATTGAGGATATCGAGTATCATGCTCCTCCCAGTCTCAAACTAATCTCGAGAACCTGTACGTGAAAATCAAAGAAACAAAGAACACTTCAATTAAAAATGAGGTGATGTGGAAACACATTAAGGCACAACAGACGACCACAGAAAGCCCAAAACGATGAAGCAAAAAAGAAACGATACAAACGAAACTGACGGTTGACCAGCATTCACGATGCAGGGGCAGTGCCCAGCGAGGAAAAGGAAGCGATGAGGGAGAAAATTTAATCAACCTACCAATGTTAGCAAGAATCCGAGTCCCCATTGCATCTCCGCGACCGTCCCAACCCTCCCTTCCATTCTCGTAAGCACTTGTCATCTGGTTAGGCTCATGCCCAACAAAGTGCATCCCCCTCCTCCCCACCCTAGTCCCCACCTCGCTAGTACCTCGGGAATAGCCTGCGCTGCTGCTACCCGCCGAGCTTCTTTTTGCAAGAATTTCTGAATCAGCATAATCGATATGGGTCGGAGCAGCAGCCCTCTGTTGATGTAAGACTCAAAAGTCTCCCTGTACACTTTGAAGATTCTCTCGGGGGTTGCTCCGGCTGCCCCTTCCGGTCGTGAAGACAGAGACAGAGAGATTCTCAAAGAAAAAAAAAAACAGGAGATAAAAAAATAAAGAAAAAAAGGAATGCTGACCGGAAGAGCATCCATCTCTTCACGGCAATGATGGACCATGCTTCTTCGATGGAGCACTCCCACGCTTTAGTTACCGCCCCAATCAGCTCCTGGTAGTCTGAGAGGCACCACCTGCTGATAGCCTTCGACAACGACTTTCAGAAGAAAGGCGCTCTCTGATGTCCAGAGTTCGTCAGGGTGTCCTCCCACCTAAATATCCAGTGGCACTCATCAAGGTAGGCGATTAGCTCGGGACTTAGAATCTTCAGCATCTCGATTATTGTAAACGTCCGAACCTCCCCTTCCTTCAGTTTCCTGCCCTGATAGCAGTCCTTGTCAATCCCGTATGTTTTTGGGAGTGGTGCGTTCAGACTGCAAAGAGGAAAAAGGTGAGAAATGGAGAAAAACTGTATGAAGAAAAGAAAATGTGCAAATGTAAAAGAGAAAAAGACGAGACGACGAAAGAGAAAAAACAAGGAAAGAATGCAGATAGGAAAAGAAAATCTACAAATATGGAACAAAAAAGACATAAAACGATGAAAGAGATAAAACGACAAAACAATAGAAACGATGAAAGAACACATAACACAAATAAGAAGAGAAAATATACAAACGTGGAACAAAAAGAACACGAAACGACGAAAGAAACAAAATGACGAAACAATAGAAACGGTGAAAGAACACACAACACAAATAGGAAGACAAAATGTACAAACGTGGAACAAAAAAAACTTGAGACGACGAAAGAGATAAAACGACAAAAGCATGATCAACTGAATCAAACGATATCGACTGACTCGTTGTATCACTGTCTCACTTGTTTCATCATGGGAAGGAGGAGACTTGTCGCCTGAGAGTGAAAGAGGGTATACTTGACGATCTTGTTCGCCAAGTTCATAAAGGATGCATGATGAGGATTTGCCCCCACGTTCACCAACGGGGTGATTTTGGAGTGATCAAATTTTAAGTGCTCTCCAACTACTCTACCAAAGGTTTTGTATACCAGGGGGGAAACGGTCCTAAACCAATGTGAAAAGTTGTCTCGAATCATCTCCGGAGACAACTTGAGCGCACCATAGCTCTCCTCGTTTCTTCCCCTATCGCCTCCTCGTTCACGAAAGACGATGTCAGGAAACCGTGGGAACGACCCTTCCTTCAGATGCGCCGGATTCAGGGCACTTGCCTTGAAGAGCTGAATGTGACAAATGTACTTCTCTGCAGAAACAAAGACAACACACAGGCCAGAAAGCCAGTAATGCAACAAAGCAGATGGCGATAGAGGGAGAAACATTGCCAGTACGAGTGAGCGGGAGAAAAAAAAAATCTGAGCCGAAGAGAGGGGGACGACAATGGGACGACGGTCGGAAAAGAAATCGCTCACCTAGGTCTCTCAGGTATTGGTTGATCTTGGTTGCCTCCAAGATTTCTGCAATGTGAGCTGCCGATGCTCCCCCACTCAGGTGAAGGTTCTGTACTTTGGAAAAGAGCGTTCTGTCCAGAAACGTATCCTTATGCTCCCTCAAATCTAGAACTGCAGGGACGTATGTCCGCACCGCGTCCACAAGGCGGTTCAGCGACTCTTGATTCAGAGAGTTCCAAGTGGTAGCACAAGATTTGCACTAATATCTCATCCCCAACAAACCGAAATCCCCCTCTTCTCCAACAATAAAGCGGGGGCCTTTCTGGCAGTGTCCGTTCATTTTGACCCCCTCCGAGCATTCACATCTGGGCTTGATACAGACCCGGATTCCATTCGGGAAGAAAGGCGAGGTCTGCAGAGAAAAGAAGTTGGAAACGTGCATAAGAAAAAGGGAGTGAAATACTCAGTTTCGGGAGAACGGTTTGAGCTGTGAAGAGATAGAGAAAGCCCGGGAGAAAATATGTGAAAATTAAAAGGTAAGAATAAAGAGTACCCACCATAGGGTCCTTGTCTGGTACAAAGAAGAAGACCCTGCGAACACATCCAAAGTCCCGGGGGTCTGGGAAGGTGCTTGCCGTTGGTTTCTTTGGCTCTAACCACCCAACAAAATCACTGAAAGACTTTTTCTGCAGTTCTTTCAGTCTCTGGACCATCCACTCTGCTTGACTGTGGCTGTATCCTGTAAAAAGACTGGTGTCGAAGCCTCTTTCTCGAGGTGGCACTAAAGGAGGGGGGCCCGGCACTGGGGAGGTGGTACTAGAAGAAGCTGCCGAGGCCGAGACAGCAGCCGAGCTGGAAGCAGAGGCTGAGGCAGAGACAGGAGCCAACCTGGTATGCTGATCACCCTATAAATTACCTGTGGATTGTTGTTTATTATCGGCATCGGCTTCTTATCCAACCTTTTTCTTTGGCTGAAAATTCAGACGTTGTTGGCCTGTGTAACGAGTGGGAAGGGTTTTTACCTTTACTTTAGGCTGCTGCTGCTGTTGCTACGAGTCGCGTTGCTTTTTCCTTCGATATGCTGCTCTTTTTGCATCCGTTGGTCTGTGTTTCGAAGGTTTCCCTTCTTTCCACTCTCATAGCTGCTCTTCTGGACACCAGTCACAAGTACATGACCCTGGTGGCCTGCTCGAAAACGCTTGTGCCTGCCGTCCCTTCCAGTTCGGGCAGACCTAGATTTGTTTTTCCAGGACCTCTTTCCACTTTTGTTCGGTGGGGTACCTTTTCCAGGGTTTCCTCTCCTTATCAGCAAATTCTAGCATCTCTACCTCCCATTCGGGGTCGGTTTTCTCGTCTGTTCTGCCCATGTCACATTAAAGGGGGAAAAAAACGGGAGATTCTCAGTATGCCAAAGAGTGCAAAATGACCAAAACGCGAAAACTGGTTCGGGAAACGGAGCTCCGGGCTATGAGGACTGAAAAAGACGATCAAACAAACTTTTATGCCCACCACAATGTCACTTGGGTCAGCATTGTGTCAACCAAAGAGGGAAAAATAGGGTAGAAGACAAATAGAGACATGTATATGCATACATGTATTGTACGACGGAAAGATCCGTCGTATACAACGGGGGAGTATCCGTCGCATGCCGCGATGCGCGACGGCGCTCCCCCTACCCCCCCTCAAATAGGGGATATTCGATACCCCGGCGTAGCGGCTTGATGCCTCGGCTTAGCCAGCTTACGAAGGAAAAGGCTAGGTCCGACCACGATATATCCGATATGATCCAGAGCTGGTGACCCCCTCCCCCTGACACCATCGGATACGGGAATTTTTTTGTATCCCCTTTAAGCACAGACTTCTATAGAGTTCTGACGCACGCCTCAGCGTGCAGTATATGCGTCCAACATAGTGGGCTCCTATACTGAAGGGCGAAGGTTTTTCTGGGGGCCCACGCAGAGCTTTCGTAGAGCACGCCAGGGGAGGGGGGGTCCAGCGGAGCCCAAAACATACCGAATGTGTACGAATGTGTATAACTGAAACATGCAGCGCCCAAAAGGGGGGCGAGCAATCATAAAAGTGTGCATGGCGCTTTAGTCTTTTTCAAGGTTCTACCCCCCCCCCCTACCCCCCCTTTGTATAGAGGTTTTTACTAATTTTCACACAAAAACCTATGGCCCACGGTTACTCACTATCATCGCTTTCATCAATCATTCATCGAATCTGACATCATCTAGTACATCTATGAGCGCATCACCTAGTTGAAAGCGGTCAAAACTTCTTTATGGAATATGTTTTTTCTTTTTTCCCTGTTGCTCCTTGTGACCTTTAGTGATGTGTACAGACGTGTATGTTGGTCGTTACTGGTCATGGCACAAGTAGATGCAAGCTAACGTAAGCAGGAGTGAGTGCCTCGCCTCGAGATCTTTGTATCGACTGTGATTGACCCAGCCTGCGTGTACGTCTTTCCAGAGCTATGATTGAAGTGAGAACACGTGTCGTTGCATAGTTTTTAATTAACTACCTGAATGGACAATCATGTTTCTGTTGCATGAGAGCGTAGAATTAAACTAACAGGAATAGAGTGAGTAAAAGAATAATAACAAACGTCTAGTTTATTAATAAAAGATAATAAGAGACTTTCCTGTATAAATCTGTGAAGCAACTAGTAGAGGGATGCAAGGACCTAGACAAGGACGCCTCAAAATTTTTTATCCAGCACTGGGTAAAAAATTGCAATACATCCTTGCATTCACCTACATTCACCCAGCGCTGGCACTGCTGAGTAGAAAATTTTGATGCGTCCTTGCGTGCAGCGCTGCATAAAAAATTTTGATGTGTCCTTACCTGACCCAATGTTGGATAAAAAATTTTGATACGTCCTTGCGTACAGTCCTACTGTATAGGAGGACTTATTAGGACCTATACAGTACCGTAGTAACTAAAGACTGAGTCCAACGGTAAACTTTTTAAAGTTGTCATCATTCTTTACTAGATTCTTTATCATTCCTACAAGTAAAAGACTACCAATAAGGGAGAAGGCTGCGCCCAGCACATAGAGGCTAATAGTATATATTATATTAGTAGTAAGAGCTAGTAATAATATGTTTAGCTATATTTATTTAAATGTATTAAGCCTAACTCAGCCTAATCAAACCTGCTACAGTCGGCTACAGTACCCCATATTAGAGACTATCATTCATAGACTTGAGATTCTGATAGTGAATGATAATAATTTTTAGATATTATAACAATCTTATAATCACTTCACCTTCTAAAATTCTAACTACAAAATTTTAAATAACGCTATATAGCGTTGCAAGCCCTTTTATCAGTGAACTATTACTGACAGCTAGTAAAACGGCTACATTTACGCTATCATTTAGCTAGTCATTTAGCTACAGATGTCTAATGATACAGTGACATTAAAAATAGTTGTAAGTAAAACTTGGTGTAAAAATTACAGTAAAATGTCAAAGCAGTCCTTTTATAACCATTCTCGTCCGCCCAAGTTCATGATTGAGTCGGAGCTAGAGTCGGCGTTTGTCTGACAATGATCATTGATCTACTGCACCATTGCAAATTGCAATTTTCTCCCTTCAAGCACTGGCACTCCGTTATTGTCTCCATGACTGCTATCAATGACCAAGTCACTGGCCGCTCATTCAATCAGTCAATGAGAATATTTGCCTGATCATGAAGGCCAGTTGCCACCGTCCCCATACTTCTGTGAGTAAAAATCTGCGCCCCCAAACTCGGCATCGAAATCCTCCTGTGTCATCGACTGGAATGCCGGGTCGTTTCGTGCACGTGCTGCTGCTCCCCCTGGTCTTCCCCCCCTTCCATTGCCTCCCTTCGGCATCGGTTGGTTTGAGGGGCCGGGGCCAGTCCCAGTGCCACCCACTGTGCTTGCAGAGGGAACCGAAGAACCGGGACCTTGCTCGGGATAGTCTTCATACAGCTGTGCCTGGGTCTTTCGCCCAAATTTGGAGGGCTTTACGTAGGGGTCGGGCTCGTAGACAGGAGCAGGTTCGGCCGGGGGGGGGTAAGGCATCGAGGCCCCGGGGTGCGGCTGTGGATGCTGGGAGGGTCTGTGCTGGATGTGTATGTACACTGGGGCAGGCTGGGCATCTTCTCTGTCGTCAAATTCCCCCTGCGCCCAGACACCCTCCTGCTCAGCTTTGACCTTTGCCATTGCTCTGTCGATTTTGGCCTGTCTGGCAGTCTCCTTCTTCTTCTGCTTTTGCTCCTTTCGGTGCTTCCAGCGCACGCAACAGTATATGGTAAGACCGACGGCAACCAGAAGCACAACTGCACCTACCACAATAAGGGCAATCTGCCAGCCCTGCAAGCCGTGTACAGTATCGATCTTCTCGATCTTCGCGGTCTGACCGAAGAAACGGCAATAGGAGGAGTCCGCGTCAGTCCCGACACAGAGTGTAATGTCTTCTGCTGAAATCGCGGTGCAGGTCTTTTCGGGCAAACAGTTGGTGGTGAGTTTTTCGGACCCTTCTGCGTACACACAGGACTTCCATTGGTCATCCCCAGAGACCACTCCCTCTTGATAGTACGCGACTTCAAAGCAGTCGTTGAGCTTTGAGATCTTCACTCGCTCGGAAGCCGACAGCTCCGCACAAGCGCCACCGTCCGTTTCAAGGCACTTCTCCTGCGAGTAAACAAGCAAGCAAACATATAGGCGGATTGGCAGAGAGTAAAAGCACTCCGACAACGCACGTCAGTGTGGGTGGTCCACACATGAAGCATTTTGTCCTTCTCTGTGGATCGACTGACTTGCGGCTTGTCCCCGTAGTTGCCGGGACACCTGCCGACAATCTGAAATCGACTGGACACTGTGCATTCGTGTGATAGTTATGGGGTATGAAGGCTTGAAGCATTAGAGCTCCACTTTTGCTGTGATAGTGCGGTCAGGAATGCGAACGCGTCCCATGTGTACATAGAAATGACTGACCGTGCCTGAGAGAGCATCGCAGTTGACACAAAATTTGTGGCGATCCCCTTCCACTACCGCTGCAAGCCAGACACTCAAAAAAATGGTGACTTTGATGAGCATTTTCACATCGCAGGGGCCCATCATCATCGCGGTAAGAAAGGCAGTCGGTGTTTTGAAGTTCGCGTTTGGTGTCCCGGAATGTTGGCTCAGTTCCACAACCCGGCACCTGCAGTGCCGTCAGGTCTCTGACTCAGCCTATTAAACCAGACAAAGTGGAGTGCCCAGGGGTTGAGGGGCCCTGGTGCTTGACCTTTACCGGGGTCTTGTTGCCGATGTCTATCAGTATGTGGACAGAGAGCGTTAATTGTCTGATTTGTTGGGCTTGTGGCGCACGTACCTACACATCAGGAAGGTGCAAGTCGGTGGAGAACGAAAGACGGTGTACAGTGTTTGGTCTCGATACAGGGAGTTGCATCGAACTTGATTCTTTCCTTGGATGCATCGGTGCCCGGTGCTGCCACAGCTTGTCAGATCGATCGAGTCACGATTCGACTGACAACTCTTAATTGTGTCAGTGTGGTCAACTTGACATATATCGATATAAAGGTCAGACGTTGAAGCTGCATACATGTAGCAATGGGGCCCATGCACGATGGGCCCCCACCACTGCATATGAATCGAAAGGCCCTGGCATGCTCCCAGTCTAAGAAGCACGCAGAAAGATGCGTAGAAAGGCAGTCAATTGCACGCGGAGGCTGTGACAGAGCTGCAGCTTAACCGTGTAAGTCGGAATCAAATGTTCTCGGAAGGCAGCAGGGAGCTGTAAAACAAAGCAATCCGAAGAGAGTTCGTGAGTCAATCGTCAGAACCTCTCGAGAAGAGAAGCAGGATTCCCCGTACAGGACTGACAACCAGGAGACGGATGAGTAAAAGAATGGCAGTCCGAAGTTTTTGGTTGCTGAGTCTTCTCTGTGTGCATGTGAGCAGAGCCTTCCTCCTCAAACAGGATCTCATTCACACAGCCTCACAGAGAATGACCAGAACCCCTCTCTATGCGGTGTGTTTGCCTCATGCTTCCGGTTTCACTCCTTCAAAAGGAGGAGACGGCTTGCCATGCTGCATACCTGTCCCCCATCTTCTCCGGCTTGCAGACCGCGACCCTGAAACCGAAGTCAACCAAATCAATGACAGCAGAAGAACTGAAAGCCTCGATCAAACGCCTTGCGGCACCGACTTCAAATGGGGTGAAGGCATCTCAGGTAGGCCAACTACCGCCCTCCTCTGAGTTGTGTCCAGAATGAACGCGTAGACGGAGACGCGGGAGCGAGGAGACGCATCAAAATGTACACCTGCGTGTGTGCATTCTGTACGTATACGTGTGCGTGTGCAGGCACAAAGAGAGGCCCTGGACGAGATGATCAAGAAACTCGAGAAGATGAACAAAGTGAAAAATACTGCAAAGTCAGCCAGCTACACAGCGTCCGCCTCGTCAATACTTATCTGTATAGAGTCGAAAAGCAGAAGAAAGACAAGTCGTTATCCATTCTCTGCATATTGTTGTCATTTCATCAGCCCCTCATTCCCATCTCTAGGATTTCTCCAGTCTCCATGCACTTGGCGGGTACACACGATGCATTTACCTCATTGCAGGAGCGACATAGTCGGACAAGGCAGCGCGACCTGGCGTCTCGTGTACACGGACACCGACTCCACGTCATCGGGGAAGCTGGGCCCGTTCGTTGGAGAGGTGCTGCAGGTGAGTACTTAGGTCGGCACTGACCCTGACAGCTAGATGCGCGTGCTTCTTTTGTCTCCGATGTGAAGCGAAGCTGAGCGTAAAAGATGGGCATTGTGCAAGAACGAAAGGAAGGGAAAGAAAGCCATTTCTGAAATGTGTCTTTTCTCGATTCAACCCAGAACAAGACTTGGGGTCTACATGTATGCGCGCAGCTTTGTTTTTATTGCACTGGCTTGTCCGGAAAGTACGCACAGGTCCAATGTCTTTTGTGTCGATGGATCGTTTTGGTTGCAAGGGAGGTGCGATCAACCCAAGAAGATCAATGACGATATTCGTGAATGTGCATGCATGTGCATCTTTGCTTATATCAACGACAGTTCTTTTGCATACATGCAGAAATTCGACTGGCCCCAGAAAAAGTACACGAACTTTGTACAATTGGGTCCCGACGGCGCTATTCTTCAGGTGAAGTCAGGGAATAAAGGTGGAGGGGGGGGGATGGAGAGAGCAGCATAGACAGTAGCGACTGCATGGGAGGAGGCTGCAAGGATGCTTCCCAGGCAGGCAGTCACCTTTGCACACTTTTCACGGATGATTGAATGAATCGGCGTCTGTCTTCCAGAGAGTTTTTTTTTCTCCTTCGATGAATGATGCATCGGTTTTATTGAGGGTTCCTCATTCGTCTGAAGAGAGAAGCTTGGATGGAGGTGCTCGAGAAGATACATCTTCCTTCTCCCTAACCTTCCTCAGTTGTGTCCCTCCCTGTCTATGTAAGTCCAGCTTTTTGTGCTTGGACACGAACTAGTCGACACGTGTGCCTTCTCTTTCTTCTGTACTTGATGCACGAATTGTTTCTCTGCTGCACGCCTTCTCTCTCTCTCTCACCCATACCACCCACCCACCCCCACCCCCAGAAAGCAGAATTTCTTTCTCTCTCTCTTCTCTTTCTCTTTCTCTCTCTCTCTCTCACATACACAGTCACACACGCACATACACAGAGTTTGGTTTCGATCGGTGCGTTGCTTTGAGCTTTCTCTATTTGTATTTGTATTCGCAGGCAATGAGTCTGAGCATCTTGATGAGGTCAGAATACAGAGGGTGATTTCGGTATCGGACTTTCATTCTGTGTTTGCTTTGTCGTGTTTGTATGTTTGTGGGTGGGTGCAGGCAGCACTGGGAGCTCGGTGGGAGCCTGTGGGGTCTGACAAGTGGAACGTGGTCTTTGAGAGCATCGCATTCAGGATCTTGGGGGTCGAAGTCAAGAAAAAGGAATTTGAGGTCGGTCGATAAGGGCCAGGAAAGCAGGTAGACAGGAATTTTTTGTTCGTGTGCGAATTGATGGGGTTTCCGACTGCATATCTGCATGCAGGGGGCAGGCACGTGGAGGTTGACATACATCGACCCCGACATGCGGATTCTGTATGCGGCCTCCTCCAGAAGACCAGAGGTGGAACATGTATATGTGCTCGAGAAGTCAAGCTAGGGTTCTGTTTCAAACCGTTCAGCATCGACCGTGGGTTTCATTGTGGTTAGCTTGGCACCTCACAGTGCATCAAGTGTGTAGCAATTTCACAAGCAGTTTTTTGTGCGGTATCTGATCAAGGAGAATGCGCCTGGAGCGTTTAAAATTCCTCTTATTAAATTCTTGTCTAAATTCCTTTAGAAAATTTTCTGCTTTAAGTTCATAAGTCTTTCTAGAACTTGACTATAGAAGTCTTTGCTGGAGTCTTTGCAGGACATGTGTATCAAATAATGTCTGATTCTTATCTGGATCATAATGAATCTAAACAATCCTGTAACACTTCACATTGTTTTAACAGTCCTAGTAACAGTCTTGCATGCAACCCTAAAATCTAGCCTAAAGTTAACTAGAAAATTAATGAAAGAGTTTCTACTAGATTCGGAGTTTTTAATATTAGTTGTTTAGTTATTCCTAGAGTTATCCGATCGACGATATGACTCGGAGGCTTTAAATTTCTAGACAGTCATTGCTAGTCAACCACCGCTACGTACGAGGGGCAATGACTCAGCAGTCAACCACCATCTGACACGTACATACAGGGGGCATTCAGAACCTAGTTGAATAGTAGGTTGAATAGTTTAGAACATGAATTCTTTCTTATCTTTACCTCATTGTCATAGTGCTAGGAAAAGGTTCAAGGTTCAAGGTTCACTTCGAAGTAATGAACCTGAATCAGGTTCAAAAACAGGTTCAAAAACAGGTTCACTTTTAATTAATAGAAACCTCATTTTTTCGTGTTATTTTATGTCTTTAAATTAGGCTTTAATGCATTTTTAGAACGTTTTATTATAGAATCTATGCCTTAGTAGTATTTTTAAATAGTTTAAATCAATATTTACGTTCATATTAGGTGTTAGTCTCAAGTTATTCACTTTTTATAGCTAGGTAGCTAGGTAGCTAGCTAGGTAGATGTACTACTATAGTATTAAACAACAAAACCTTAGAACTAGCTTTAGAAACATTTTGTGTTCTCCGTCACGCTATATCTTGATTGCGTAAAACCTGGAACATCAATGCTATGCTATGCTAATTAAAGATAGATCAACCTAGAGATCGGCTTAAAACTTACTACTATTAAAATAATGAAAACTGAAAATAATGTTTTTATTTTTTAAATATAATGGACTAGATAATGGAATCAACAGTTATAATAACTAAGTCAATAAAATGATATTCCCTTGAAGTCGTCTAAAGTTAATCAAAAGGCCGGATTCAAACGTGATGTCGGTCCTGCTTATCAACCTTCGTTGAAAAAACTTTGAACTTAAACCGGTTTTCTTTGTATAGAGAAGACGCGTAGAAGCAGACGTGCCAAGATGCGCGATATTCTTTGCGCGCCCGCCCCCTTTTTCTCTGAAACACGCAAACGCCTACAAAGACACAGAGAGGGACTGTCACAGAGAAGGATTTGGGGGGGAACCGCCCGATCGTGGCTATACATACAGGCCTTCCCCTCTCTGCCGTCGGAAGGCGACTACCACCACCCCCTTTTATTTATATGTGCTACCCCACTGCAGTCTGCAGATGGACGTCACACAGGACTTTCCGGGAGAGAGAACTGCCGTCCTCCACCTCACCGCTGTCTCCTCGTTTCCCACAGGGTCTGTCTCCAACGCCTCTATCGCTCCCAAGCTCCTTTCCCTCTGAGCAGGAGAACAAGAAGGGAAAGAAGGAGGAGGAAAAAGACAGGAAGAGGAGGACGATGAAAAAGAAGGGGAAAAACAGTCCGATCGCCTCATGACCCCTGAAGGTTTAGACCCACACAGAGGGAAAGGGAAACACAATGCCGCCATGACCCCTTCTCCTGCTGCTGCACCATCTGCAGGTGGTGTTCACTTTCCTCCGCCCTTGGGTCTCTCTTCCTCTTCCTTTTCCTCTTGCTTTCCCATCTCTTCGACGTCCTCCTCACTGCTCTGAGACTCACTCTCAGGTCCTTCCCCCCGAGTCCCCCTGTCCCTCTTTTTCTCACCTCTCCAAACGGTCTCAGTGACGCTGTGGTTGGATTGGGAAAGGGGTTGAATGACGGTTGGGAGAAAGTGTCTTCCCGTCGGTAGCTCTGACCTTCTCCCACTGGCAGGAAAAGACTGCGACAGAAAGTGGAAGGGGGAACCGCGACGATCGTTAGCTCTGAACAATTCTTCTTGAGCTGCATGGGGTGTGTGTCTGTTGTTTTCTGCCGGACTGGCATCTCTGCTGGAGAGGGCCCGCTTGCTGCTTTTCTGTTGGACATCTTTGTCTGTGTTTTGTTCAAAAAAGAAGACTGGAGGGGGGGGGACTGGGCTAGTTGGACGCTCTTCAACATCCAGAGCAATGGACTGAGGCTCTCTCTGTCTTCCTGTAGGCGAGTGAGTGCTGCTGTCCTCCTTCTGTTGTTCTCCCCTTGAAGACTCTGTCGGACACACGGTCTGCTCATTTAAGCTCGACAGCAGGGTCTGACAGGATGGGTCGCGAGGACTAGAGGGGAGTCCTCTCAAAGGCCTCTCAGCCTCCTTACCCAGAAGACGTCTCTTCTTCCCCTCTTGTATCCCTGAGTGGGTGTGTAGAGAAGAAAGGTCAGGTGTTTCTAGTCCATATCGGGGTGAGGAAGCAAGACTTCCTCCTACAGACCCCTCAGAAAGTTCAACAAAAGACTTGAAACTCAAAGCCTCTGATTCTGTTTCGATCGCACTGACAGACTCCACCTCTGAGCTCATCCCATCGTCAGGCTTCGACTTCAGTCTCAACATACGTCGAGTGTTCTCCATGGGGGGGAAGGGGAACTGCCTGACGTGCGGGTGTGATGACGGTGCTACTCGGCGTTCTCCATCGAAAGGCGTGCGTGCGTCAGAAGTGCATGGAGAAGGGAAGTGGAAAGAAGGCAGAGATGGTGGACTGTTCAGTTCTTGGGACTGGAGGAAACCCTTAGGGTTCTCCGTTCTATTCGAGTCGGCCATGGAAATGATCGGCTCTTTTGGTCTTGTTCTCCCTCTTTCCTTTTCTCTTTCTTGCTTCCACACGCTGACGGACTGTCCTTGTTTCTGCCCAGCCAAACTCGTCTTCAGCTCTCGTTCGGCCTCCTCCTCGACTACGCCATCTGACCCCCCCTTCCCCCCCACTGAGGAGAAAGCAGACCCCCTTTTCAGAGGAACTGGAGAGGGGTCTCCAGAGGCATCTCCTAGGTCAACAGCAGACCTGAAAAGAAAACTTTCCTGTACAGCCCGAAAATTCCCCCCTGAGGCAACACACCGGCAGGGAGGGGCAGAGGCAGGGGCAACAACCTCGGATCGTTCTCCTGTTACTGAACTGTTTGGCACTGCTTTACAAATCTTTCGACTTTTCGAGAGCACACAGGGGGCCGCACCACACGCCCTGAGGGGCTCTGCACCTGGCAACGGCAACCGAAGTCGGCATAGACGTGCACCAGAAACCCCGTCTGGGTTCTTCGAAGGAAAGAAACATCCGCTGCGTCTACCTGACAAAGAAGGGGAAGAGACGCGACGAATCTCAGATGAATATGGTTGCGCCTGGGGCTGAAAGCGGCTCTCACTTTGTCCCCCTCCCCGACGGAAAGTGGCAACAGCGATTTCCCCTTCTTCCTCTTGCTCTGTACACCCCTTCGCTGGACTGTCCCCAATCAAACCTCCATCGTTCGATCGACTCGTTGAACTTTCTTTGGCCCCCTCTGAAGACCTGGAGGTCAGATCCATACTCCTCTTTCTTCCTTCAAAGCCCCTCATTCCATTCGGGAAGGGAGACGATACTGTCAGGCAGAGGGGGTGCGAGGGTTTTTCTGCTTCGGACTTTCTCAGCAGGTCTCGAAACAGCTCATCAGGGAAGTGTCTCGGAGTTTGAATCAACGTGAGTCTCCTTCTTTTTCCTTCGCCCCCCCCCGACGTCCATCCTCTTTCGGCCCCGTCATTTACATACGTGACCAGCCCCCCCCCTTCCTGCCCCCATCTAAACCCTGCCCAGACACACGCAACGTCAGAGTCATTCGGGATCTTCAGGCATCGAGGCACGGCCCCAAAATCCTCCAATTCAAAATCAGTCGAAAAACCGCCGAGCGGCCCTGACGAGTCTTCTGACACAGTCAAGTCTCCGTGTCCTTCCTTTCTCAACCCGCCCAGACACGGTTGGCTAGCTGACGCACCACCCCTTTCCCTCCTGTATTCATGCGACGGCCTCAGCCGAGCAAAACGAAACTGAAAGACAGGACTGCCAGGGGAAAACAACACAGGTGCCGATTTCCACACCCTCAAACTCCCTTTCTGTCTCTGTCTGACATGCCATTCAGATCCTCCCCGTGAATTCAGCTCTGGAGGGAGCGGCTGAAATTCCCTCCACACCAACAGACACGCCCCAGCTACTCCAACCCGTCTACCACTTTCCGTCTCGAAGGGAACAACCGCCACTTTTTCCCCTTTGCTCACGGAGACCTCGGACTCGAAGCATGCGCAGAGAAAGACGACTGAGACTTCTTTCATCCTTCTACTACGCACAGTGACGGTATTTTAAGCTTGTGAGCCCTCTCAGACAAAGAAAGGGCAGAGTATCAGTGACACCAATCGGACAGGAAAGTCGTGGTTGCGACGCGGTGTTGACCAACGAAGGATTCCAATTCTGCAGAAAGAAATTTAAGCAGAAGTCAGATCATCCATTGAATTGTATATAGCTGCATTTGGAATTTTCTTCTCTGCCTGCAATAAAAGTGCATCATTGTTTTACTCTGGGGCAACGAACTGACTTGGGGCGATTCACGATCGAGAGAGACGACTTGATCCCCTGTACTTCCAAAATTGAAGCCCTTGCTCGTTGGGCTCTGCGGACAAATCTGGGGAAGCTGTGGGACACTCCTGTGTGACTCTAGACGAATTGGCCCGTTTCTCCGACGTCAGAGTGTCAATGGCGGTCCCCTGGTGTCCTCTGCTGACTCACGCAACCGCAGACTAGACGTATTTTAATATATATCAAAAGGCGTCTCGGATTAACGGCTCAGATCATGCAAAATTGGTATAACTGTACTGACAATTGATGCATCCTCGATTGAAGCTGTACAGTTAGCGTGGCTTTTGGTTGTCTTTGTATGCGCGCTTGGACTGAGGCATTAAAAAACTGACGAAGGAACCCAATGATGTGAGAAATTTTCAGATCCCTTCATTCAACCGACGCCGGCGCGATTAAAATTTCAACACTGTAGCGTACAATAGCGTACAGCGATGTACAGCGGGTACGTTGCAAGTGTTAGCCACAGGTTAAAAAAAAAACTCATCTTTTGGTCATTTATGATTTTTTGAGAAAAAAGATCGAGTCTGATCGACTATAAATGCACCCAAATTTTTGAGTTTCGACGATTAATTGTGTGCGCACTTTTTCGGGCAATGGATTGCGCCGAGCTGCCCTCTGAGCCAGGAAGGGTCATGCAGCTATACAGGGGCATTTGGAGGGTGTGTCACGCCGTGTGCGCACGCCAATACAAAAGCCGATTCTGAAGCCCCACCAAATTAAATTCGGCTACGAAGTGTCCGAACCTACACTTCCAACATCTTAATAAGTCCTCTCTAGCCCTCCTTCTTCCGGGATCTCTTCAACCGCGCACATGTATATCATAGCACTTCTGTTTCAAAGGATTACCCACTTTCTTGTTGACGTTCTGTTCGACGTCGACACTTTTCTCGGCGTTGTCCTGAAACATCTGGTGTTGCGCAACGCAGACGCTTCTTCTTGAATTCTCGGAAACAACTCTGGTCACTGTTCTGGCACTCAAGCTGTGCAAGTCACAATGAAGTTTGCCATCCTTTTCAGTGCGGCTGCACTCGCCACTTCAGTGGTGGCGCAGTTTCCGGGGGTCGGACTCCCCCCCATGGAAACCTACACCCGTCAGTCGATTTGCGTAAACACTTTCAGTGCAACACAGGCTTGTGTGCAGTCCATCCCTTACGTGGAAGTGCACATAGCTATCAAGCAGAGACCATATGTACCTCCCCCTGCCGTGTTTCAAGCGTGTGTTATCATGTGAAAGCTGCGTCTGTCTGTGCGATTCAAGACGACGTATCCAGTGCCCATTCTTTGAACAATAATAACTTACCTTTCCATACCCTTCTGCAGCTTGCACGGAGGACCAGGCACTGGCCATCAACTGCGGTTACGGAGGCAACTGTGTGATCGTGAACAGCCTTCCTGGGTGCACGTGCCTGGTTGATATCCAGACTGGACTGCCTCTCACAGGAAATCCCTATGAAGGATGCAGTCAGTCACCCCTCTCTTTTCCCCCTCTCGGGTCTCTCCCCACCTCTATTATCCATCCCTGCATACCTCTCTCTACTTGCTTGTCTTGGATCCTCTCGTGCACATGTGAGCGAGGCGCTTGCCATCTCTCAGACCCTCCTACTGAGACCCTTATTTCTACCTCACTTCTCTGCTCTTCTCCTACTGTGCAGCATACGACATGTCCGGTATCTGGCAGCTGTTCTCTTACCAGGACAGAATTACCGGATTCTCCAAGACCATCATGTCCCCTGTGAGCAATGAGCCTTTCATTATTCGAATCGACAGAACAGATGCCCTCCTGAAGACCCACTACATCTTCGCGAGTGTGTTCCTTGTCACAGCGCTCACTGCCTTTGCTGTGGGAATTTGCAACAAAGTCCTTCTGGATATTCGGGACAACAGATCCTGTATTATTGAATCGGCCGAGGGATACACAGGCAACAAGGGAAGAGGAATGGTGCTCAGGACACCCCGTCAAGATACTTCGTTGATCAAGGAGGGCGGTTTGAACTGTCAGTCTCTCGACTAGAGTATTGGCTGGAGTAGTTTGATTTGGGGATAGAGAGGCACGAGAGGGAGGACTGTGGAAGGGGGTGGAGACCGAAGGGGGGGGGGAAAGTGGTAGCAATCCTTCATACAGTTTCGATAGCGATGAACTTTTCCGACTGCTGACACCCCAATGTCCTCGCTTCCTTTTTGTGTCCCCTTCGTGAGATGTCCCTCTCCTGGAGTCTTGCTAGTTTCCCTTCTTCCTCTTTCCTTTCTCGTTTCTTTCCCTGTTTCCTGGCTTCTTTTCTTCGTTTGCTGAAGCTCGTTCTACTCCATCACCAATTCCCCTTCCTCCTGCAGGGAGACTTGCAATATGCGTCTGAGAAACCCTCGTATGTGTGTGTGTGGTCTGACTTCTTTGCTTTGCCTCACGTGCCTCTCCAGTTCCTGTGGGCTTTGTTTCGTCTCTTGCTCTTGCTGACGGCCGGCATCTCTTTGTGTTTCCTGCATGCAGTGTTCAGTGGGATGGATCTGACAGGAGACTGGGTGAAGGAAGACGGGTCGCAGGTGAACATCAGACCTGCACGGAATCCGCGGGACATCTCGGCGTTCTGGTCTGGTCAGTTTTCTTTCAATCATCAAACACGAGTCTTTTCTCTTGTTGCTTTTTTCAACTGCCCAATGCCCCAAGCCCTTTCCCTCCATTGCATTTACCAAATGAACGTGTCTTCCCTCTCTCTTCTTCATTGGTGACAACAAGATTGACTCAGAATGAGGCCTGGCTCTGCACTCACTGGATGACTCACTGAATGACTGTCTGCAGGTGTGCAATCGATGTGGAACGCTTACTCTTACGATGATCCCTCTTTTGGCTCTGAGCTTGTGAGAGACACTATGGGCATCTGGCTGGATAAGGAACCCGGGCTCTTCGGGGGCTGGGGAAGAGATGATGAGGTGGCAACAGCCCCCATGGGAATCGACCCGACCGCACGGTTGGTTGGTTTGTCGGTTCGTTGGTTGGTTGGTTGGTTGGTTGGTTGGTTGGTTGGTTGGTTCATCATCTGCTTCCTCCTTTTTTCTTCTTCTAGCTGTATTACTCTTTGGTTTGTTTCGTCGCCATAGGGCTTTTGGTGTTGCCTCCCAAACTTCTCGCCTTACTGCCAAGTTCATGCTTCTATTCCGCTTCTCATTCGCACAAGTCGTTTGCCCGTACACAGTGTTCATATCCTCTCGATGTGTACGAAAATGGTTTGTAGGGACCTGTTAGGGGTGGTGTTCTGCAGGACTCGCTGTGCTGCCCTGTCTGTATCTAGTTATGCATCTATGTGTGTGTGTGTGTGTGTGTGTGTGTGTGTGTGCATGTGTGTGTGTATGTGTGTGAGGATGCAGATTCGTCCAAACCGGCTTCTTTGGAGAGCTCCGATTCGGTTCCAGGCGGATTGATATCTTCAAGACAAGCGATGGCAGACCGATCCTGACTCTGTTCCAGTTGGACCCCCAGTCCCTCCCTCAGTTTGCTCCCTTCGCATCCTCCCCTGCGCTCTTCTCGGTCAGTCAAAAAAAGGTCCTCAAGAAAAGCAACCAGGTTGAGCGAGAGAAACTTAAGAAAAAGTCAGGTAGCCTTTTCGTGTGGTCGTGCCACATCCTTCACTCCCTGTACCAGTGTCCTCTTGCAACTATTTCCCGGTTGTCTTCTCCACGCCGTCCATTTTTTTTTTCTTTTCTTTGCTCTGCTTTCTGTCTCTGCAGGGTCAGGGCGTGGACGGCTCTTTTGCAGCAGCTTTCAGCACAGAGCAGCAGCAGCAGGCAAGCACGACCAATGCAATCACAGAAATCATCTACAACCAGAACGCAGGAGCCGACCCCACCGGTGTTTGTGCTGCCCGATTCTGCAACTACAACGAGAAGGTGAACGACGGAACCTCCAGCGGAAGCTCTTCCAGCACAAACACTCAGGGCACAGCCACAGCCCAGAGCGTCGGGACCGGCCCAGCGGCCCCAACCGCACCCCCGACTGCGGCCCCCGTGCCGGAGGAGTCTACGGTTGCTGCCTACGAGAACTCACCGGAAGAGGAGGAGGAGCAGGGCAGCGTTAAGGTGGGAGGATCTGGGGATGGCGGATGGGGATTCGGCCGATAAATAGATAGACGAGTGGATAGTCAAATCAGCAGCGAAGAGACAAGAACTGTCCGCAGCGGGGGGGGAGGGGGAGGGGGAGAATCACGAGGATCGATCAGACGACCATCACTGGAGAGGAGGGGAAGGAGGAAGAGACCGACCAGGGTTCGGAACAGGCAGAGGGAAAAGGCCAGATAGACAAACACTCGACCTCCCTGATCGTTCGAAGGCGCTTCAGCATAGTGGAGGCAGTGCCTTTCTTGACAAGAGTTTCGTGTTCCCCTCTCTCTCTGGTGCCCTCATTCACTCATTCCTGCAGAGATAGAATGGCTGTCTCGCGGGGAGGATGGATCTAGATGAGCAGGTTGAGGGAGAGGGGGGAAATCGACTGACGATAGGAAGGGGGGGGGATGCATGATGATAAAGTTGACACCTTGCTCTGCTCTGCTCAAGTACCAATCAACAACTGAAGGAAGAAAGGAAGCAGAGAGAATGACTTGTCGGTTTGAGGGGGGATTGCTGGGTGGGGTGGGTAAAGAAGCGAAATTAATTAAAAAGGGTGTTTTGTTCCGTGCGTCTGACTTACAGACTGTCTGAAAATGAAATGGCCGAATGTATCCATGCGATCGATCTGTTTCTTTTGATTCTATTTCTATGTTTGTGCGATGAAGCAGGACACGACAGGAGACGCTTACCTGACCAATCCCCTGAGCATACCCTTCCGTAATCACGTTGTCGAAGTTTCGACTCGATCATAAGAAAACCGCAGAGAAAAGAAGAAGCAGGATAGTGAACCTGCAGGAGAGTGTGCAACAACGGAGGAAGCTTATGTGCAGGGGTGTGGGCGTCTTCCGTCAAACAAAGAAAAATGTATGCCATCGAATGAGAGAGGGGCTGGGGGCGGGGGGGGGACAGGAGGGACCATTTCAATGCTCCTCATTCTGTAGACGAACATTCATGCACGCATTTTCATTTCTTCGTGTGTTGTTGTGTGCTCGACATGCATGGTGTGACGTGTCTGTACAAGTCTGTAAGCCTTAGAAATTCAAGGCAACCCAGAAGGACGTTTTCAAACCATAACGAAGTGACGGAATAGATATTGCGCACAGTCTTGACCTGTTGCGAGTCTGTGCATGTCGTGGCCTCGATCAGCATTGAGTCAGCCTCAGAACTGTTCCGCAATCTGTACAGAACACCATATATTATACGCATGCATGTATTTTGCAAGTCTAAACTGTATGTTTCATAGTCTTCAGTGTAGTCTATAGCTTGGGGGCAAGTTCTAGCTCTACTTGGGGCCGGGGGCCCAGGCCGTATACCTAGGTAACCTATATAGCCGTATACTCTCTGAAAGACTATAGAAGCATATAATTAATCATTTTTGATTTTAAATCGGAACGTATTAATTTGCTAAGAGCCTAAGAATTTTGTTTAAAACCTTCTTTGGCTTCTTTGCTAAGTGCTTTTCACGAGGCTTACATCATATCCGTGTAAAGCTTGAGTCTCATATAAAATTACAGTGTTTATCATTTAATGATTGGATTTATGATTCTAATAACATACTACAATCCGGGTGGTCTTCAAAGCTTTGCTAGTGCTTAATTTAGGAAGTTGAGATCTGACGTAACACTGGCAGTGACGTTGCTAGGTCTAGGATTTAACCCTAATATAATTACCATCATCATGATAAATGATTATTACAGGTTTTAATTTGAAAATTGGTAAAAGCGTTCAAGTTGTATAACTATCATTAAACATTTTTAAAGGTCAAACATTATATATTATTAAAGCCATAAAACTATTTAAATTCATTTAATAGTAAATTCATGCAAAAACGCCTAAATCTAGACCCAAATTCACTCCTTAAATTCATGGGAATTTATTTGTTAATTCACTTAGTTTTGCAAGGGGTCGTCCAGCAGCGACTCCAGCTAGATTCCCTTGAAATATGAAGTCTTATAGCAAAGCAGTGACACTAGCAGTGACAACAACTGACATGAAGTTATGGCACACTGGTGCCTGGATTGATTTACCAAGACTTGATTTAATACATGACCAGTCCCTCGCCCAATGGACCCCCTTCAAAGTTGTGATAGAGACGAAAGATGCTGGGAAGAAGAGAGAGTGGCTGCCGTCGACCGGCAGGCGGGCAGTAGAACAAACGAAAAACAAAAGAGCAACAAACATTGAACGCGAGTCAGTCCTCGATCCATTGAATGCTTGATCGATCGATCGATTGATGACCGATCTGCAAACTAAACGAAGTAAGTGTCAACAGGCCGGTTTGTCGACTGAATGGTTGATTTAAACGAGACGGGCAGAACTTGCACCTGCACACTCAATCAATGATCCCTCCCCCCCCCTCTCCGCTACAAGGCGATCGAGGCTCTCGAGTAGCGCCCATCGGATTTGCACGATGAATGCACAGCTCAGGTGAGGAAGTCTGAGACCAGCCGGGTTTTACAGCTGTGTGTGTGAGTGTCTGACCCCTTCTCTCCTTCAGAAAGCATCAACCAATTCTCTTAATTCGATCAGAATTCGAACCGTGAACAGATGATCACGGCCTCGTTGTGACTGTGAAGGGCGCATGCAAGGGCTGCGAGAGAAGAAACGGAAACGTTCTCTTTCTCTGTCTTTCAGGCAGGCAGGCTGCATGCTTGAGGAGCGTGATCAATCAAAGAGGCAATTCATGCTGGATGTCGGTGGAAGGAAAGGGGAGGACTAGGAGGAGAAGGAGAGGGATCAAGAGGGGAGGAGAGGACTTTCTTCATTCATTCGATTTGTGGCCTTTTTTGATCTATCAACGTTCCTTTTCTTGACTGCATCCTCCTCCTTCGACTCCATGCAGGGAGGCAAAAAGATTTCTTCCTTCCTTGTCCCTCTCATGTACAGATCTGAGAGTGCGTGGAGTCCTTTGTATTCTGTCTTCTTTTTCATTCTGTCAATCGTGTTTCCCCTCCTTTTCTTTCACGCATCCTTCTTCATCGATTGAATCTCAGTTGCTTGTGGTTCCCTCCCTCCCTCCTCCTCCCCCCTCTGTGTGTGTGTGTCCCCGGAAAAATAGGTGGAGGAAGAGAGAACTTCACCGGCAATTGAGAGAGCAAAAATGAGCGTTGAATTTCGAGCCTCTTCCCAGTGAACTTGACAAGAGAAAGAGAGAGGAGAAAGGGAAAAGACAACTGCAAGAAGACAAGTATCAGGAGAAGCCTCTCTGTTTTTCTTTCACCCACCCACCCATACCCCCTCATACGCACCCATTTCATTTGCTTGCAACGCACAGTAGAAAATCTGGATTCCACCACCCCTTATGGCAACAGATGAGTTTTCCCGCCCTTCGTCCCCCCCCTTCGTCCATCATCCCAAGCCCCCTGCAAACGCTTCGTCATTCTCGAACACCCCCCCTGGTTGAACACACCTTCCATCAATCCACCTGTCGATCTGTCAATCCACGAGTCGGTCAGAACTCCCCGCTCATGGAAGGAGACGCCTCCCGCTCTGTAAATATTTGTTGAATTTCGGTGCGGTGTTTTGCCAGGAAGTCCTCAAATCTCCGAAATCGTTCTTGCATCTGAAAAAGATTAGTAGACGCAGCACATAGAGTTGAATACAGCCAAAGAGAAGCAGAGAGGCAGTGAAACAGCATGGGCTGCGCAATCTAAAGTAGTTCAGATGCCACAAACGTCTGCTGCCTGAGAAAGAAAAAGAGATCAGCAGCGAGGGAGAGGAACCGAAAGGCCGACACACCGAAAGGAAACAGACATACAAACAGCAAGCCAGCAAAAAGCAAAGCACACGAGGGGGAGATAGCGACGCAGCGAGGGGCAGACAGACAGCCAACCAATCTGGTCTCACCCCCAGCCCACCTTTTTCACTTCCTCTTTGAGGGCCGCCGCTTCCTCCTCGTGCTGGCGGTCCCTTTCATCCGCTCTTTTTCTGGACGCCTCAATCAGTTCGTACAGATCCTGCAACAACCACACACACACACACACACACACACACACAGAGAGAGAGAGAGAGAGAGAGAATACAGACAGAGAGAGGGGCGGGAGGGGGAGGGCAAATACAAGTTGAATGAAAGATATACATACAGTGAGCAAAAATGTCGGAAAGAAAGAGAGGAGGCGACCTCGGAACGGTTCATTGGCAGGCGAGTGGACACGCGACCTCTGCATGCTGCATTTCTGTTTTCAAATGTCCGTCGTGTCTGCATTCCTTCCCGCTTTCCTTTCACTCCTCCTTTCCTCTCTTTCTCTGCCCTTCTTTCTTTGTTTTTTTCCGTCGCTTCTTTCTTTCTTTCTTTCTTTTCTTTGTTACTTTTTCCCGTCCATGTCTCTCTTTTTCTCGCATTGTCTCCCTCTGTCCTTCTCTCTCTCGAATCGAGACTCTCGGAAGCTTGCGTGCACTTTTCAGGGAGGGTCGGGTTACAACAATCCTATCCCCCCTCCGAAGATCAAAAACAGTACAAGAAGACATGGATGACAACTACAGAGACCTGGTCAGCGCGTGTCTGTGCATGCGTGTGTGTGTGAGAGACAGAGAGAGACACAACAGCCGGGATGACTGACGAACCTCCACTGTCATCTTTTCGCCTGGCGGGCCCGCTTCTCGCCTCTCCGCCCCTTGCGTGCCGAAGGGAGACTGCTGAAGCCGCATGGCAGGCACACA
Organism: Chromera velia; assembly: GCA_018398765.1. Taxonomy (NCBI): domain Eukaryota; family Chromeraceae; genus Chromera; species Chromera velia. The sequence continues at coordinate 18,501 of JAHBMJ010003940.1, read as the reverse complement.
TGCGTGCGTCATTCAGCTATCATTCAGCTGTGCATATGTGTGTGTAGACGGACAAGGGGAGACGGCGATGCAAACTGACTCCCAGAAACAAGCACAGTCACAAAAACAAACACCACGCGACTTTTTGCGGCAGGAAAAGACGGAGCGAAGCGGCAAAGGCAGAAAAGGAAGAAGGGCGAAGGAAATAAGGGGATGGTCGCAAAGCCTCCTCAGACTCATGAAACCGCACGGAAACAAGGCCGAAGAAAAAGAAACAAGGATCCCGGTGAAAGAAGAATGGAGAGAAGAAAGAAGCGGGAAAAACAAAAGAAGGAGCTGAAATGGCTACTTTGTCAAACAAAGGATCTATCGGTCTGTCTCTGTCATGTTCGCGGCTCACCCCCGTTGGAGGTTGTTGCAGTTCTCCGTTGAGGGGCGTCTGTCGCTCTGCGGTCGAACCAAAAACACCCACACCCCCACTGTCCTCGGACGTCTGTCTCATTTCCTCTCCGGCTTGTACTTGCGTAGGGGTGGCTGCATTGGGCAGAGAGGAGGACAGGAGAGGAGTGGTTGCCCAAATGAGATGAGGAGGGGGGGATACAAAGGAGAGGAGAAAAAATGAGAACGCATCAGATCTTTTGACCCGTTTCTTTGACGTTGACCCTTTCCTTCACTTCTTCAAGGCGATACTTTATCTTCGTTTCCTTCTTCATCTATTTGATTGATGTAACAACATCCCCTTCCTTCGCCGATTGAACTCCCTGCAGGCCTGATGGCTCCCAGCGAACCTGACAAGAAAACCCACTTACATCCTTATGTTTGGTTGACTTGACTGTCTGCCTGTTTGCATTCGATTTCGTCCATCTGAGCGAGTCATCCCTCCCTCCCTCCCTCCCTCTCGCTGGTCTCGTCTCGTCTCGTCTCGTCTCGTCTCGTCTTGTCTCACAGGACACTGACCCACCCATAGGGGGAACAGACGGGGGCGGGGCGGCAGCCGCTGGGGTGACTCGAGAGCTTCCGCTGGCGGGTGTGCCGAACCAGTTAGCCCCTGTGCTGGGAGGGGGGGGGGTTGTGCTGGGGGCAAAGCTATCGCTTGGGTTCTGCAGATAAAGGGGGACGGAAGGATTGTAGGAGTCTGAGGAAAGTTCTCTCTCTCTCTCTCTCTCTCTCTCTTGAGGATGAGGAAGGAAGCAAAGATGAAAAGGTGGCGGAAGGCAGACAGCGAACGAAGAACAAGGATTTCCTCACACATACACGTGCCGACAAGCAGACAGACCGTGAAGCCTCCGTTCGTGTCTCCCATCACTCCACCAAGATTCTGAGTGGGGGTCTCATCCTTCTCTTCGAGACCGTTGGGAGGGATCACGGAAGGTTGCTGCACGAATGCATGCATGCATGCAGGCAGGCAGGCAGGCAGGTCGATGCACAAAGGAGGCCTTACGAAGAAAAGACGGGAGTGAGAATTGGTACGTACACGCACCCACCCGATTCATGAACAGGCACACAGAGGAAAATAGATGGCAATCGGCCAAAAGCCAGACCAACAAAAAAGGTCTTCAGAACCAAGGATCGCGGCAAGGAGGAGTTGCACATACCCGTCCGTGGGCAATTTCAGAAAGCGTCTTCTTTCAAAAGCCCTTCGAACGAACCGAGTTTGACAGAATGCTTTGCCGGAAATCTCATCCTGTCAGAATTCAAAAAATGGATCTGTCTATCTATCTGCAGTGAGTGCCTTCAGATCTCCGACAAAAAGCTGGTCACTTCAGCACACTCTGCACAACAACAGTTGCAAATCGTCAATCATACCAGAAAAAGAATCCTATCCCCCCACCCTCCCGCTCCCATGTGTGTTTGTAACATGCACACTCGCAGGTTCATTCATTCATGCATGCATGCAACTTCACTCACTCTGACCTTCGGGGGGGGAATTCCGTTCGACGCAGGCTTCTGATTCTGAGGGCTGTCGCCCGCGGGTTTGGGGGGAAACTCCTCCTCTTCCTCCTCCTCTTCCTCCTGTGTGGGTCTCTTCGAGGCAAAGAAGCTCTCGCCGTCTCCCGAGAAAGAAGCCTCCTGCTGGGGGGGGGCTGCAAGCAGAGGCAGAAAGAAAGAAAGAAAAGGGAAAAGAGAGAGAGGGCGGATTTCCCAGTCGTCTACGCAATCCACGTGCGATCAGACCTTCAGATCGCAGGTATGCACGTTGTGTTTTGTGAGACCAACAAATAAATAATGCTCTCTCTCACACTAACAGACAGGCAGACAAACAGACGGACAGACACATTGCCGGCCCCGCCCTTGCCCCTTCTTTGCATTTTTGTTGCAGCCGAGCATGTTGTAACCTCTTCAGTCAAGCACTGTATCACTCACTGGTTGACTGACTAATCACAGGAGGAGCCGGAGCAGGAGTGGTCGTCTTCGGAGAGTCAAACCACCCCCTGCCTCCACTCGCAGGGGGCGGCGGCGCACTTGTCCCAAATGGGTCTGTGGCCTTCTGCACACACAGGGAGGGAGGGAGGGAGAAAGGGGCAGACGGACAAATGCATGCATGAAAGAGACAGAAACAAAACTACGTGCATGCATGGCCCTGGAAGAAGTCGAGCGGGTTGGGAGGACCCACGAGATACCATGCAACCAGAAAGGGTAATTCAATTGGGAGATGCATGGCAGGAGAGGAGGAGAGGAATGGCAGGTGAGGAACAAAATTATAGGCAGGCTACAGTGAAGAATCGCCGAGAAACAGGGGTAGGGGCAGGGAAGAAAAGTGTCGTCTGTCTGCACACGCACCAACCAACCAACCCACCAACCGGAATATCTCCTCCTCCAAGTCCGAGTCCGAGGGTGGGTGTCTCTTCTCTGTCTGTTGAGGCGGCTGTCCCGTCCTTGCGCTCCGTCGTGAAGAAACTTTCGCCAGAGGCAGACTGAAGGGGAGCTGCACAAGCTCAGATCGAGAGGGGAATGGATGGACGGATGTGGGGTTGCACAGAGAAGAGACAGGAGCCCGAACACCCGAATCAAAAATGTCTTCATTCTCGGATTAGTTCTGGCACATAAAGGACACTGACTGTAGAACGAGTGCTGAGAGAAACTAAATCGATGAGATGATTCTCTAACCCACTCACCCGACACAGGGGGAGGGTGTGGGGAATTCCCGATAATGCCGTTGGGAACTCCTGGAGGGGATGGGGAGGGTCTGTCAAACCAATTAGTGCCGCTGGAGGTTGGGGGGGGAGGGGGTGCGTTGGTCGATTTCTGCATCGATGGATTGATTGCACGAGTACAGATCATCAAGGGGTTGATTCAGTCTTCGCCCGAAAAACATTATTGACCCCTACACCAATTGCGCTGCTTGCGAAACGAGAGATCATGTACATTTCATTTTGCGCTTTCTTGGAGCAACACAACCAGGGCACGGGAGGAAGGGGGCGAAATGAGGATCAAAAAGGGAGGTTAAGAGAGTAAGCAATTCACACACTCACACGCACACGCAAAAGCACGTGCACGCACATATATGCATGGAACACACACGCACGCATGCGCACGTGCACACAATGAAAATCAAGAAAAAGGCGAATCGCCGATGGACTGACTGACAGCAAATCCTCCGCCGTCTCCTCCTCCTGTCGGAGCGAGGGTGGGCGTCCGGTCGACCTTCCTCTCTGGCTCGGGGGGGTCGCTGTCAAAGACTCCACGAGGCGGGCCGCTGAGGACAGTGCCGGGGGGCCTCTGCTGCATCGTCAAGGGTGAAGGACAAAGGTATGAACACACAGAGAGGGAGGGGGGGG
>JAHBMJ010003940.1:0-14729 GCA_018398765.1 Chromera velia | reverse complement strand
GGGGGAAGAGAGAGAGACTCTTGACGGCTGAGGACGAGTCAGAAGGGACCAGCAGAAGAGTGAAATGTGTAGAGAGAGACGTCTACTCGCTCCCCGCCCTCCCTTATCAACACAGGTCTTCGTCATTTCCGCTCCCTCTTGACCATGCCTCCGTTCATGTCTCGCTCTCTCTGAAAATCTGGCATAAACTTCATGGGCAGACGCGAGATTTCAGGCTCGGTGAAAATGCATCGGACAACTAACTGGGCTAGATGCATAAGCATAGGGGCTGACCGCTCCTGGCGGCGGTCCGAAGGGGCTCGCCATGGAGGACTGTGGGTACATGCTCCCTCCAGCCGCCCTGCCGCGCCCTATCGTCCCTCCAAACGCCATCGGCGCTCCTGTTCCTCCTGCACCTCTCCCGCCACCGAACGGCGCTGTCTGGGGGGGCCTGGAGCCCATCGGAGGGGGGGGTCCGCCCATTGGTGGGGGGGCTCCCATAGGGGGGGGGGCTCCCATAGGAGGAGGCGTTCCCATCGGGGGCGCTCCAAAGTTATTCTGCAGGCAGAGGTGAACAGACACACACAGATGTGCACACAATCCAACATTGCACAGCACACTGTAGTGTATTCTTCTGAAGGGCTTCTGATGCACGCACTCACTAAGCGCCTCTGCCACGTAGATGGGAGGTGTGCAGAGCATGATCACACGAAGAATTGAAGATCTCGATCTGTGCACAATTCTCCCTGTGAGGTGAATACGTGCAGATACGGAAAGCGGCCGAAACCTCTAAGGACAAATGCATGAACGATTATTGAGAGCGAAACGCTGCCAAAGGGTGAGTGAGGAGGCAGCGTAGTGCCGTGCATGTCACAAAGGCGATCTGGGTAGACGGGACAAGGAAACCCCGGGTTAGAAACAAACCGTCCAGAGACACCCACACTACATATATTCAGTCACTCACTCACCATTCTGATGTTTTCTTGTCAGCACGACGACTTCGACGAATTGCTGATTGGCAAGACTGCTGCAAGCTTTAAAGAAAGACAGACAGATATATATACAGGTCGACCAGTCGATCCACCCGTATTTGTCGAAAGACAGTCTGACAGATCGTGTGTTCGTTCCAGTGACACAGACAAACGCTGATCGATCTACGCTGTCCTTCAAATGCGTTTTCGATTGCATTGCACGCTGTGTGTATATGTATGCGGAGAAGGGCGACGGTCTGCCAATGTCTGCCAGCAGACCACCTGCCAGAACAAGCGCGATGCAAGTCCAGAACTATCAGTAAGATTCAGCAAGTACGCGCTTCGGCGGCGCGGGGCGGCGGCGATCGCGAGCGGCGGCGTGACGGCGCGCCGCCACATCTCGCGAGAAGACATCGCGCATGCATGTGTCAGCATGACCTATATACTGACAGTGTCGAATCATCATGACTGGAATGTATGGCGTGATGATGTGCCGGAGACTGCCAGGCCTTCGATCCAACACAAAAAGTAGAGACGAAATTATGAAAGCCTTGCTCTGTCGCTTTGCATGAGATCAAGGAGTTCGACCTTACCCGTTGGAGGAGAAATTTTGCATCTTCGGAGACGGCTCCGAAAGCAAAGCAAAAGTGCGCTCTTCTTCCCTTGGCTTCTCTTCAGCCTCCTGTTTTGGTAGTGGGTGACAGGAGCGCATATCTACTGATCTGGATTTCTACCACGTAAACTTCTTCACACGGAGACGGTGAAACATGACGCTCTCTCTGGAGGGCGTGTGCAAAGTTTTGCATTTCTTGTATGAAGTTCTGTACATGTTCTGTGTCCTCCCTTCCGCCGCCCTTTGGACCGACTCCCTTCGATCTCACGAACTCTGGACTGTGTGGCTGAGCCAACGGTACGGTGTGTACTTTCGCGAAATGGAGGGAAGCTCACCTCTCGAAAGGGAGGCACGGGTTATATATCTCCTGAACCACCAGGGCTGGGCAGACTTCTTCACGCACGGTACGTCAGTGTTGAAGGAGAATAGACTGAAGCGAGCTGTTAGGCATCTTCGAAAAATCACCTCTATCTCTGCACTGTCCGTGTCAACGCGGACACGCTTTGTGTGTCTTCTTTTTGTGGTTTCGACATAAAATCACCGGCCTGCTGTTTTTGCTTCCCTGGTTCGTGCAGATGTTGTGGCGGTAAGTCCTGTGCGCATCCGTCTACCATCGACGTGATCTTCTTTTAACCCTTGTCTTCTTCGGGCGTTCCCTCCCTCTCCAACCATACCTTCACCCAGTCCTCTCCTGTCCCTGCACCTGGATCACTTCTCCGGACTGATTCATGACTCCTTTAAGCAGAGCGACTTTTGTCCTTTTCTTTTTCCCCTTGGTCTCTGATCGATCACGACCAGTTCTCTACTCTCTCTCTGCCCCTCTCCTCCTTCCACTCTCTCCATTTCTCCATCCCTTCCCGGCTTCTGCTTTACCTTCCTTCCGCGTCTTTCCTGTTGCCTCCCCCCGGTTGCTTTGCGGCGTGTGAGAGAATTCTAGCGGTGGGGTTTATTTGCATGTTTGCGAATGCGTGCATGGGTGGGATCAGGATCACCAGGGCAACATGCTTGCACGTTGGGCAGTCGCTCTTGCCTTTCCCCTAACTTGGTTGATGACCAGAAGAACCAACACAGGTTGGTAGTCGGCATGTTTGCCCAAGGGTCGATACATTCGTATGTCGGTACGTGCATGGCGTAATGAATGAATGCATGGCGGACGCACAAGTGGGAGCCTGTATGTATGTATGTATGTTGGTCGTGCGTGTCTTCCTTCGGCTGCATTATCTTTGGATGACCTCCTGATGAATTAACGGACGACTTTTCCTTTCTGGCTGTCTGTCCCCATCTGCGCGTGGATGTCTGTATGAACGCGTGTGCGTGTGTGTGTGTGTGTGTCTGTGTCTCTGTCTCTCTCTCTCTCTCTCTGTGTGTGTATGTGTGTGTTCCTTTCCGATGTATTAATGTGTTGAATCGTAGCGAATTGGGCCGTCCTCTTTTTGCTCCTTCTCCTCAACTCTCCCTGCCATTGTTTCTGCCTGTGCCTTTCTTCGGTTGAGCAGTTGATTGGGTGGGCAGGGGGCTCGAGCCCGTGCTGCCATGCAGGCTTGAAGCAAGCATGTCTTTTTGGTTCTCACTCATCCTTCCTCCTCCTCTCTGTCGTCCCTCTTTGCCTGCCTGCATGGGCGTTTGCAGTCTGGTTTTTCAATCGGAACGCTGCGAGAGGTCGTGAGGGCGCTGATCGTTTCTCTGCTTGGTTGGACTCACAGTTCGATCGTGAGAAGAACATTCGGACCGGTCTGCTTGGGTATCCTGAAGGGACGCGATCCCACTGCAAGGCTTCTCTGAAGCAGCCCATTCGACTAAAGAAGGGTGAGGAGACGAAGCAGGAAACAAGAGGGGGAAGCGTTGAGGCATAAAATTGCAAAAATGGAGAAGGAAGAAAATAGCGACGCAGAATTGACTGGATCAAAGGAACGAGGGAAAATTGTGGACATTTGCACAATTAGGTGTTGGAAGAAGAGGCAGGCAGACAGACAGACAGACAGACAGACACACAGGCAGACAGACAGACAGACAGACACACAGACACACAGACAGGCAGACAGACAGACAGACAGACAGACTCTACACTGATCGATCTTGGTCAGAAGTACGTGTCCATGGGGAGTTTTCTTCATTTCTGAGGACTACAGCAGTGTCTCTGTGAGCCCTGTGGCTGTTGTTTTGCTCTTCCTGATCGCTGAATGATACACAGAATGAGCGAGATTTTTGCTGTCTTTCTTCTTCTTTTTCTTCTGCTTCTTCTTGTTCTTCTGATTCAGGACTCCTGCAGTACGCGTATTCGAGAGGCATTCCTGTGCAGGTCATCTACACAGACGGCCAACTTCAGGTGGGTGGGTGCGTCTGCATGAGAGTCATCAGAGAGAGAGAGAGACCGGGAGAGAAGAGAAGACAAGAAAAAAGAAGAGAAAGAAAGTGTGGGAACGAGATAAAGACAGACCGAAAGCACGACGGAATACAGAGAAGGAGGAGACAGCAGACTTGAGGGAGGAAGGGATGAAATGAATGAAGGCGGGAAAGAGGGAGCACAAAAATTCGGAAATACAAAGGCACGCAGGAAGGCATGAGTCATTGGCAAGCTAACACGGTCAAGCGAATGATGCATCCACCGGCTGGATGTTCTTGGCTTCATTCCTGAGAACTTGAAAAGCCTCTCTGAGAGGCGTTCGGTCCGTTTCTGTGCTTGAGACGTGATGGGGTTTTGTTGTCCAAGAGGCGTTCGGTCCGTTTCTGTGCTTGAGACGTGATGGGGTTTTGTTGTCCAAGAGGCGTTCGGTCCGTTTCTGTGCTAGAGACGTGATGGGGTTTTGTAGTCCAATTTATGTTTCCACTTTACAGTCTGTTTCTTGGCACCTGCCTTTATGGAGCGCTGGTGGGGCAGGAAGGAATTCCTTGAAGAGAGGGACGGATTGCGGGATCGATTGAGAACGCAAGATTCTCTTTCTCACGTTTATGCTTTCTTCTTTGTCTCTTTGGCAGTGAACATGCACTCAGAGAAACACAAAAAATCAATCGGAGTGTCTGGCCGCCATTGTCTTCATCCTTCCGCTTGCTGCTGCCGTGACTCTCGCTTACATCAGCCGCTCGCCCGTGGAGCTTTGCCATTTCTTTATTTGTTCTTTTCTTTCTTTCGGATTCACTCGATTTTATGCCTCAGATCATTTACTTGCGTAAGGGTTCTATCTGCCCTCTTTCTTTCACTGTCAGGTTTTGGATGAGCGAACAAATTTTGCTGCGCGTCCTGTTGGGACTGTTTCTTCGTCTTCGCGGTTGTTTGAGAGGAAGGAGAAGGGGGGGCCGGAAGTCAAATTTTACAGAGAGCCGCCGATCCTCCCCAAGGACTTTTCCGATTTCGACGGTTTCTTTTCTGAAATTTGCCATGACTTCGAGCACTCACGTGCGCATGTGCTCGGACACCCGGTTGAGGAGACTGCGAAGTTTCAAAAACGGAAGAGAGAGTGGGAGATGGAGTGTCTTGAAGAACTAAAGGAACGGGAAAGGCAAACAACGATCAAAGACCCATCCGACACCTTTCTCGTGGACACACACAGAAATGCAGTAACGATTCACAGGGTCACTAAGGTTGCTTCCATGCAAACCAGTGCTTCTGTTTCCGGAATGTCTGACAAAGGAACTTCTGACCCTTCGTTTCCCCTCCCGTCTCCTGCTTTGTCTCTTGCCGAGGAAAGCAGCAAGAGAGGACGGGGGTCGGAGGAAACATACTACCATGAGGAAGACGCGGCAGGGAACGCCGTGGTTGTGCCGCCCTTCGGCCCCCACTTCGACGACGACGCGAGTATGCACCCAGGGGAGGCGTGCGCCTTCGGCTCAGACGTTTGCGTCTCTCACCTTTTACCCTGCGCAAGTAAGTCGGTTTGTTTCCCTGCATACGTGGGATTCAATGAGATGAATCCCTTTCCTTTGCTTTCCTGCTTGGTTGGTTGGTTCTTTTTCTGAAGAGGAGACGCGTCACGAATTGATTTATTCCTTCTATTTGTCCTTTCTCAAAGTCGCGCCGTTCTTTGAAGTTGCCTACCTTCACAGGCAAGCAGGCAGGCAACCATAGGAGACAGGTATTGGCTTTCCGCACAAGCTCCATGAAAACGGTCTGGGTGCGTGGCATCGACACCACTTGACTCACCAACCACACAACCACCCAAAATCCTTATGTTTGCGTCTCATTTCACCCATTGGGAACTCTTCTTGTCGATTCAAAAAGGGGACGAAAAATGCAGCGCAAGACAAGACCAAGTGAGACAAAAGAAGAGGAGAGGACCAGAAACGTTCTGTTTTCCTTTCACCACACCTGCGAAACCTTCACGTTTTCTTCCCTCCTTCCATTTCTTTCCCCCTTTCTTCCTCCTTGCTTTCTTCCTTCCCTTCTCTTTTTTTTGTGTTTGTCCGTTGTTCTTTTCTTGGATTATTCCTGCATTTCTTTATTCCATCATTTTTGTGCTGTGACCGTACCTGCTAGCTTTGTTCTCATTTCCTTGTTTCCCTCTTTGTCCCTCTCCCCGCCCGCTTAATGCAGCTGAGAGGAGGCGAAAAGGGAGCACCTCCTCGCATGTCTCTGCACGTGATTCGTCTTCCAAACCTTGACGGACGCACTGAGGCATCGAGGGGCTTTTTTTTTGCGTCCATCTTCTGTGCTTTCGTTCACAATACTTAAATACAGATGCAGAAAAAAAGGAGGACAGGCATTCCGTCTGAAGACATAGTCTTCGTCTGAAGGGAGGATGAGTTCGCATGCAGCGAATCCAATTGATGGAATTAGAAGTCCGGCATCTTTGCATGGAAGCAGGTGGGCCGCTTCTTTTTTCGTCTTTCTTTAGGCAAAGAAACTTAAGCATTCTTCCCTCGCTGCTGTTGACAAAACTCGCACCATACCGAATCGAAACAGAACAGAACACAGCCTTGCCGCGCAGATTTTTGATCGGTATCATCATCTTCTGTTTGCATGATGAGATCGCTAGGAAGATCTGTCACCCTGAGCGTCACTCTGTCCGTCTCTCAGTTCTTCCGAGGTTCGAAATGCCGTGCGCGGCAGAGAGATACAGAAGAAGAGGCTAGCGTACGGAAAAGTGTCCACTTGTATCCTATATTCAGCAAGAAAAGAGAGTTACAAAAAAAAGGCCGGCGTTTTTTAACTGACAATGTTTATGGTTCTATTTCAGGTTCTATTATTGATCTGTATACGCACCGTTCCCCCTCCAAATAACTTATATGTAAATTATTTAAATTATATACTGCTATAATTATAATTAATTAAATTTCTTCTTTGAGATTTCTCTGTAAGATTCTGGATTCCTATTCTAAATTAATTTCTTCAAGTTTGTATTGATTGTTTGATTGATTGATTGATTGCAAAGTTAGTCTAAATTTGTGCTAGAATTTGTGTTTAGTGTTCCAAAATAGTCAAAGTTCTTAGGCTAGGGCCTACGGCTAGAGCCCTGTTTTTACTTAGTCTAGTTTTTTTACTAAGTTTTTGCAATTAATTATGAGTAGTGCGATAACTTTTTTTTGAAAGTCCAAACTCTCTCTTAAACCATTTAATTTAAACTCTGGTACACACAGTCTCTATACTTCGATATCGAAGACTCGAAGTTGCATGGCACCTAACATGACACTGGGCAGTGGGCATGACAATTTACGATAAAAGGACTAACAAAACAATATCAATTAATTCCATAATAATGTCTTGTGTCTCTAGTTTATATTCTGTAATGAAGTTGTCTCGTATAGATTCGTATATAGTCTCTATCGCGCAGATATCAATGTGAAACGCATAGCATGCATGCATTGGGGGACTCGTACTGCGCCAGCGCAATCATCAATTGGCCCATCGTTCATTCACTAGTTCATTCATTCGTTTTTTCACGTTTTTTCATTTATCTAAATCTACTAAACCAACCCCTCGTACGATCGCAAGACCCTCGTAATCAGAAAGGAGATCAGGAGGGCCGCTCGGTCTCAATGAGCCTGGCAGCCTTCTCCGCAATTGCAATCACGGGGGCCGCCGTCTGTCCCCCCGGGATTCGGGGCATCACCGACGCGTCCACAACGCGCACGTTTGACGTTCCCGTCAGACGAAGAGAAGGGTCCACCACTCCGGGGGATCCCCCAAGCCAACCCCCACCGGACCGGCTCATCCGGCAGGTACCGACAAGTGCATTACTTGAGTGCACCTGCATCGCATCGAGTCAGAATGAGTTGGCAGCACTGATGAAGCAAACAAATAGATTCGGAAGCTGTACATGCACATGCAAACTAACTTTGAGCGAAGCAGGCACACTTACACCCTCCCACTGTCCCCTCTGCGAACAGATGTGCAGGAGGCGTAAACGAAAAGGGGCATACCGTTTTTCTAATGAACTCCAGAATGTCCTTGTCGCGTTTCACCTCTGGCCCCGGAAAGACTTCCTGCGCACACATACACACACGCACACACACGCACACACGCACACATACACACACACATACACACACACATACACACACACACACACACACGCGCACAAACACATACACACGCACATACACATACACACAGACNGGGGGGGGCGGGAGACAGACAAACAGGCAGAAGACACCGTTCTCTCTCTCTTTCCACTGCCTCTTCGTTGTTTTCAGACAGAGAGGCGGACAGCGGAAAGACACACAGAAGACTTGCAAGAAGTAAAACAGCAAAGAGGCAGGGCACAGAGACCGACAGAGAGAGACAAAGAAGTAGGACGAAAGCAGGCCGTCCAGGTGGTCTCTTCAAAAAAACCTGACGTGTGTCCTCTTGCCCATGCAAGCTCTGGCAAGGCGTCATACAGACAGAATGATGACTTGACGCACCAGCCCAACGACACACACACGGAAAGACTCTCACGGAAACTCACACACAGGCAGGCAAATACAGAGTCACACAGGCAGGCAAGAACGCTGGTTGACTGACGATTTTTCTTGCCAGTCGCAGCCCCTTTAGAAGGCTCCTCTTGTCTGCTTCCGTCTTCAAATAATTGGTCTGGATTTCCGGAGGGCTGAAAGGATCATTGGATTTCAAAGACACACGCCCAGTGCTGGAGGCCCTGCACGCTATCACCTGCACAGTCGTGCCGGGGTCCGCCTGGCCCAGTTTCCCGATCAGCTCGTAGGACTTGACGCCGTCCGGATCTTGTCCTCTCCCAGGGACTGCGCGCGTCAGTGCGGGGATGTATGCATGAGGGGCACAGGGTTTACACACACATACACACTGTCTCTCTCTCACACACACACACATACACATACACATACACATATGTACCTGCAAAATCAACTTCAAGCGTGCTTTTTCTCCACTGGGCATCAAGCAGCCCGCCAGGTCTCTCTTTGGTGCTTTCTCAGTGGGTCCAACCAAGTACATGCGTGGGGGCGCAATCGGAAACACACAGAGAGAGAGGCACGATGTCAGACTGCCGAAAAGTCCGTCAGACATTCCATCAAATCGATACACTCACATTGACCTCAATTCAGCTCACTCTCATCCAGAACTCTCTCACAGAGAGTGTGAGTGAAGGTACGGCAAACCGAGAGAGAAAGGTACTGTTCTACAATTCTATGCCACAAAAAGACACGAAAACAGGAAATCGACGCGCGCGCGCACACACCCCTCTCTCTCTCACACACACACCCTCCCCCCCCCTAACTCTCTCACGTGCACACGTACACGCAGAGGAGCAGCTGACCGAATCGGAGCTGGACGTCGCAGTCCCGCAACCTGAATTCAAGAGGGAGGGAGTGACTGAGGGAGTCAGTGCATGAGTGTCATGGGAATGTGCAATAAATTCAAAGAAAAAGAGAGAGTAACACAGGACGATATTATCAGAAAGCGAGTAAGAAAGAAAAAAGTGGCCCCACATCGCAGTCCTGAGCTGAAACCTCGGCAGATCTGGCGACATATCAGTCGAGTAAAGCTAAAGAAACAAAGAGAGCCCAGAAAAAAGATAACGGCCTGCTCAGTCTCTCTGTCTGTCACACTGATTGTGTGTGCCCGAGATAAAATCTCGGACTGCCTCGGAGAGTCTAGTCCGCCTCATTGGCTGACTGTGGCTGAGTGACTGACTGACTGACTGACTGACTGACTGACTGACTGACTGTTTGACTGCTTGACTGACTGACTGACTGACTGACTGCCTGACTGACTGACTGCCTGACTGCCTGCCTGACTGACTGACTGACTGACTGCCTGACTTACTGACTGACTGACTGCCTTCCTGCCTGCCTGACTCACTGACTGACAGACAGTGAGACTGACTGACAGTCAGACTGACTGACAGTGACACTGACTGACTGTGGACTGACGGACGGACGGACGGATGGACGGACTGACTGACCAAGGCTGCGTCCTGAGAAAGGCCCCTGTCTCGCACCCGACTGCAGTGAGCGGCCCGCGTTTGTTGACAAACCACGAGAGAACCTGAGGAGTCGCGAGGAAGGAGGGAATTCGATGAATTTGCGTACAGAAACAAAGAATGGAAAAAAGCGACGCACCAAAGGCTCGCACTCCCTCCTCTATTTGTACTGCACCTGTGAATCTCAAATCAATGACTGCATGAGGTGAGAGCGACTGCCACATTCCCAGAGGAGGGAGGAGGACAATACTGCTTCACGCAGAAACTTCGTGACACCTGCACAACTCCCAGACAAATAACAGCGCGTTGAATGAGAAGAGAAGGGTGGACAGAAAGAAAACATGCAGAGAGAGAGAAAGAGAATCTCTTCATGCCTCACGAGATGAGAAGGAAACAGACTTGAGAGGGAAAGCTGGTGGGTGCATCAACAAAAAGGAAGATCATCAGAGAAAGAGCTGGCTGGGAAGAAATAGACAGAAAAGAGCAGCAATGAAAAGAAAACAAGATGAATAGAGAGAGATCGTAAATATGCGCCATTGAGGGTCTTCTTTGCCAGTTTGTTTGTCCATTGATGGGACAATAGAAGATCTACGTTTCCCCCCACACCGCACAAGGAACTTACTTACCGCAGAAGGGCGTGGAATTTTCGATTTTCCATTTCTTAAAAAAATGTCATTCGTGATTGCGATGGGCTCACGAATGTTGTGCGTCAACGTCACCGCGGGATGATCCTGCAGCCCCTTCCCCACTTCTGGGCTATGATGGAGACACGGGACACCAACCGCTCTGCATGCAAATCGTTTTACCCAATCATATCTGCGTGTTTGTACAGATATTGAACTGATTCAAGGCAGCGAACACAAAAAGAAAATGAAGAAAGAGGCAGCAATCAACGGGCGGACTCTGATACCCACCCACCAAGACATCCGGCCCGCTAGTCAGCCACTCAGCAGCCGGAGGGCTCTGATGGACTCCGTCCGAGCGTTCTTTTTTCTTCCTTCTTCATTTTGGAAGGACGTCTTCCCTTGTCCCATTGCATTCTAGAAAGAAAGCAGAGCAAGTCTGTAACACTCCTGAGAAAGAACTAAATAAAGAGAAAAAATGCAGACGCTGTTCAGAGCCCCCGAATATACTGAATGAGCCGGGGATGGGCATACAGAAATGCACATACACACACACACACACACACACACACATACACTCACACACACATACACACACACACACACACACACACACACACATACACACACACATACACATACACACACACACACACACAGAGAGAGAGAGAGAGAGAGAGAGAGAGAGACGTCCGCTCGCGTGCAGAAGCACTAGCAGCGCTGCCGACCTCAAGGTAGATTTATCTCCGATGCCAGAGAGCATGAGGAACTGGGGCGTGTGGAGTGCACCCAGAGAAACAATCACCTCCTGTTCCGCCGAGCCGGTTTGCTTCAACCTGAGTGAATGAAGACCACATCACCCTATCAACGATTTGTAGAATCCAGTCAGCGAGAGAGAGGGGGGCCCTCCAGTCAGAGGAGGGAGAAAGCAAGGCATTGATTCGAGAAGAGGAAGGAAGGACGTTCATTGAGCTGGGAAGAAAAGGAAAAAGAGGCCGCTTTTTCTTCCGGGCTTCCGTTCTTCCTTCCTCACACCGGATTGCAGCCAAATGATCTTTCTTGACTTCACGATCGGCCTCACACATACACCCCCCCAAAACAAAGGACGCACAAATAACCAGAGAAGCCGACCATGCTTGTTGAGGGCTCCCTCCCCCCTCGGGACGATATTCGACTCCAACGGCCTGCACACGCACGGATTCAGAAGGGGAAAAAGAAGAATGTGTACCCGGAGAGAAAAAAGAGAAACAAAACCAGCATTCTCACGCAAACAGACAAGACCTATTCCCGCACTCTCTGCGTCGGTCCCATTGTTTGTTCGGGAACCTTTCTTCTCTCTCGCTTCTCGCTTTCCCTTTGAACAACGGAGAGCGCAAAAACGATCAAACCTGTGAAGGGGAGAAGAAAGAGAGTTGAAAGGAGTGTTTGATTCAATACTCAAATAAAAATCAACTCCCCCAAACATACCTTCAGGTTCCCCTCTTTATACGGCGTTGCAAAAAGCAGACGAGTGGCACGGGCCTCTGTTACCACGTCCACGTTCTTCGCCTTCCGCTTCAAGACAGGGTCAAGGTATCTGCACCCATCCACATTCATTCATTCATTCATTGTGCAATACGAGAGAGAACTAACATGAATTCTGTGGATTCTCATGATTTGTTTTCGTCAGCTTTGATCATCATGAGCAGAGTTACAGTCTGAGTGACAGGGAAAACTTCGGTTTTCAAAGCAGGCACGTGCCTTCGTCAGTCGAGCATCACGACAGACAGGCATCCAGACGCATAATAAGGATAGAAGCAGAATGCAGGCACACGTCTGGCTAACAGGAAATTCTTTGCGTCCGTCAGATTTCGCACCATGCTGGCTGCACGCCTGGAGACATCCAGTCGCTTTGATCAGCTTTGCAGGTTCCTCAAAAAGTGAGTAAGTTAGGCAAAATCCCGTTCTGGTTTTCCCTTCATTTGCGGCGGACTGGAAGGAGAACACGGTCGGCGGATAATTCTCTTGGGTGTCGGCAGCTCAAAGCTTCTTCTTTGACTTGCTGACGCTGACGCTGAGGCACTCAGGACATCACTCAAATGCACCGCCTTTCGCATGAGCTGCCGGCCATACATCAGAGTGAGAACCCCCCCCAAAAAAAGACTTGACTAACCCCTCTGCGGCGGTCCACCTGACGCCATTTTTCTGGGAGACCTGGAACCTTCCGCATCCCGATTGGTCCTCATCCCAACTGCTTTTTTGATTTCAGGCAGTTTGTTTGTTTGTTTGTACGTTTGTTTGCTTGTTCGTGGTTTGTCATTTGACAGGCAGAAAACAGAATTTAATTAAAGAAGAATCCGAGGAAGAAACGTGGAAAGATCGAAAATGCACACAGAGAATCAAAGACTCAAGGAAAGAAGGAAGGGAGGAAGGGAGGAAGGAAGGAAGGAAGGAAAGAAAGAAAGAAAGAAAGAAAGGAAGGAAGAAAAGGAACTGGCACGTTAGAGAAAATGCATCAAAGGAACTGGCACGTTAGAGAAAATGCATCAATGCATGAAACACACATTCAATTGTAGAAATTTGCAGAACAGAATACCGCTTTGGTCGATATGGGAAAGAAGAGAAGAAAGCATCAAGGAAATGAATTCATTCCACGGGGGACGCCACGATTCGTTCACTTTGCCAAAAAGAGAAAAAGAAAAAGACTGGACTCACTGACTGACTGACTGACTGACTGACTGACTTGTTGAAATCCGATTTTCGACGCATTCCAAAAGAAGCACAGGCGTCCAGAAACATCGCTTGAAGAGGGTTCTGTACAAACAGATAGACAAAGAGAGAGAGAGAGACCCATAAAGAGAAGAGAACAGGAAAATGAACAGAAACAAAAAGACAATTAACCAAGCATCGATCTACACGGATTCTCTCTCAGCGCATTCCCGCCTGAAGGCCCTTCCCCACCCATATGGATGGATACACACGAAGAAGAAAAAACAGACAGGCGGACCCAGCAAGCCACCTGATACATACCTGGCTGCATGAAGTGGATGGAGGGCAGATCGATAGATATCCACTGAATACCCGGCGTGAATGGAAAGTTGGTCGCTCTTCGTAGGGCAATCAATCAGACAACAAACAAAGGCCAATCGCGCCCCCCCACCGACCCTGTATCTGCTGTCATCCACTACGTATTCTCCTTCCGACGAGTGGAACTTCGCCCTGTTCTTCTCTTTGTCCTTCAGCCCGACGTTGCCTTCACTCTTCTTGAAATAAGGGAGCAGCTGCATGCATCCACATCCACAGACAGACTATTTATATCGTCTTTTCTTTTTCTTTTTCCTTTTCTTCATTCTCTTAGACAGACAGACAGACAGACAGACAGACAGACAAAGTTACAAGTTTGTGCAAACGAGCGCAGGGGAAAAAGGAGGCATGCAGCAGAAAGCAGTAGACATCGCAGATGATGTGTCTCCGAGACGAGTTGACACATTCGGCATCTGTCTGTCTGTCTGTCTCTGTCTGTTCAAGCCCTCCAAAGAAATGAAAATGCGCGTTCCTGTGAGAGCAGGCAGGTACAGCAGCAGCACAGTCAGCAAGACCAGTATGCATGCACGTGAGTGAACACCTGACTGCATCCTTCCTTCCTAACTTTCCTTCACCTGAATTGATTGAATTTGCTCCTCTTCGTTTGCTCGCTTTGGAGGGAGAGAGCGAAGTCCACTCACTGACATCAGCCGACCGCCATCCCCTCGGCCACCTATCGTAGTCCCTCTTGCTTCCTCTGTGGTACAGCATCGCGTTCGCACATGAGCTCCCGCCTGCAGCACGCAGAAAGAAAGAGTCACGGGAGGTTGCCTGTCTGTTTGTTCGAGAAGAGGATCCACGCATTGTCTGTCGAAGCATCTGAAGCATCAATTTTTTGACACTGAAACCTACAACAGAAGCCATCATACACACACACACACACTCATGTCAAACTCGACCTAACCGCGGCTCTCTGACTGCGCGATCCGTTGGGCAGACTCATCTAAATGAGGCCATCTCAGGTCGCCATAGACTCTGCATTTCCATTAGAATAAAAGCAGCCGTCTCGAAGGACGAAGGCAAGAGAAAGCACAAGACACACTGACTCACACACACATGTACACACAAACACATACATACACACACAGGGAGAGAGAGGGGGGGGGGG
>JAHBMJ010003930.1:65971-85393 GCA_018398765.1 Chromera velia | reverse complement strand
CTCTCCCCCCCCCCCCCCCCCCCCCCCCCCCCCCTTCTCTCTCTGTGTGTGTGCGTGTGTGTGTGTGTGTGTGTGACCGTTCGTTTGGCTGGCTGTCTGTCGTATATTAATGCAGAGTCTGTTTGCCTGTCTTTTTTTCTTCCTGTCAGTCGTGTATTGATTCGTTGCCTGTCGGTCCGTCTGTCGTGTGCAGTCTGTAGTGCATACCTGTGCGTGCAAATGTAAGGATGGGTGCGCGCACGCATGAAAGTGTCTGTGTCTGTACCCACCTGCCTGCTGTCTTGAACGACCGACTGCTTTCTTCTTCCCAGGTTCGGGTATGACGAGGAAGCAAAGGACAAAAGCTTTGCCGAGAAGGTGAGGGAAGTGGGGGGAGGGGGGGCATTACTGGACAACAACTGTGTGTGCAGAGAGTTTTCCCGCTCCGTCGCTTGTTTGTTTTGGTCTCTTCCCCGATTGACTTTCTCAACTTCTTTCTCGGACTGTTTCTGTGCGTGGTTGTTTGTATTGGGTTCTTGACTAGCCATCCCTTTCGTCTCTTCACCACGCCACTGCCTGCAGTATGAGTCTCAAGAAGTAATTTGTACATCTATCTCTCTACACCCCCCATTTGTGTCCGCACCGCTGCCTGCAATGGTTGAACGGTTGTCACGACTTCGAACAGCAGGCTGAGGGACTGCATGGATTTCCTTTTCCCTCTTTAATTTTTGTCTCACCTGAGCCGTTTCCGTGCTCCTTTTTCTCTTTCAGGTGATTGAGGAAACTCACGGACACTGGCAGGCGTTGAGGGGGGGACAAGCAGAGGCAGGGAAGCTGTGGGTTGGCCAGATGCCTGCTGCGTGAGAGAAGGGAAAAGAGGAAGGTGGAGAGGGAGTGGACAAAAAGTCAGGATGATTCGGCCAGGCGATCTAGAGGAATGGGACGAAAGGAAGTTCGTAAGGCAAATGAGTGGATACGGCTAGGCTGTGTGGGAAATGGAGGACCATCAGGAGCGGTCAGAGAGAGAGAGAAAGAGAGGGGGGCCAGGTGACGTTTGGAAGTGTTTCTCTTTCTCTTTCTCGAAGCGAACGAAGGAGAAACCGAGGGAGTGCTTCTTTCTGGCAACACATGCAGTTCCTTTCTCTCTCTTTGAAGAAGAAGGGGTAACCAAAAGAAGAAGAGGGAGGTACAGGCATTGAGACATCAGGAGAGGTACAACGGCAAGAGATTGTTGCTGCGTGAGTGAGTCGAATTCTGCCGGAATTTTCGAGATCAACGCCGCCGGTGGGAGGGAAAAGTTTTGAATGAATCGAGAGCGAAAAATGTAGAAGCTTCGGGGGTCGATCTGCTTTCTCCTTCACCCATGCAATTGATCTTCCTCTCTTCTAGTGAAAGCATGTACAGAGACAGCGCAGGAGGATTTCAACAGCAGGAGGAAGGAGAGAAATTTAAGCCAGATCGTGCCCGAATTTGGCGGGTGAGAAAAAAGTCGGAAAGAAGGAAGGAAGGATTGAAGGCCCTTCTCTTGACACAGAGTGTGGTGTGTGTCGTGATTTTCTTTGCGCAGAGTCTTGTCTGTTTGTGTCGAGCTCGATGTCCAGGTTTCGCTGCGGTGCACTTTTTTGGGCTTGTTCGCGACCGAGAGAGAAGTGGGAGTGGTGGGGTGGGGTGAGCACGTTCCTTTCATTTTCTGCTTCGGGCGACCGAAAACTTGCATGCAGAGGGAGAGAACGGCGGTGGTGCTTCATTCGATTCTTTCTGTCCTCTCACCACCTACGC
Organism: Chromera velia; assembly: GCA_018398765.1. NCBI lineage: Eukaryota > Chromeraceae > Chromera > Chromera velia. The sequence goes on along the minus strand of JAHBMJ010003930.1, from coordinate 83,635 downwards.
CAAATCATTTTGTAGCCTGATCCACCCAGAGCTCCTTCGTCGTAGTCTCTCGAGAGAAGATCATGTAACAGAAAGGAAAACAAATGAGGGGTTCGCTTCATAAGTACAAGGTTCCTTCGTTCTCAAATCAAAGCCGAGAATGAATTTGTAGTACTGTCTGTCTCTTCCTCCTTCCACTCCGTCTCGTTGTGATTCTCTTTTCCTCAGTAGTCAAATGCTCTTTCCTCTCCCCCCTCTCCCATCTTTTGCACGACTTGCTTTGCCTCTAGCTTCTTCGATGAGTGACTTCATGATGCCATCTGTCTTTTTGTCAAGTGATCCTCGTTTCTGTTTGTCTGTTCGTTGGGATTTTTTGTTTGTTTCCTTTGTGTTTCTGTATGCGGCACCGCTTTTGTCTTGAATGAGCTCCACACGGCCGCACAAATATACGTGGCCTGTCTGTCTGTTCGAGTGCCCGATCTTGATGTTCCCCATACTCTTTTCAGGCAACGACTTGGGTCCTTCACAAGTTTCCATGCACTGATCGATTCATCGATTGATGATCCCATTTTCTTTTGCAACAAAGGTTGCAGGAGAACGCAGGAGCAGAAGTTTTACTCTCAGGCTGTTTTTCAAATAACACCAAATACTGACCATCTTTCTTTGTTCATAAGTGGGAATTTAAATCAATGCGGACTCATGCAGGCCTGCCAGTGGATCCCGCTATCAGTGCGGGAGCTGAATCTCAGCTGAATCCTAGCCGCATAAGTCCTTTATACTCCAGGCTTTTTACAAGTATCGCAGAGCTTTACTCGCTTATTAGATCGAATCTCATTTCATTCTACCTTTCGATTAAACTTATTTCTTCATTAGTTTCTTCATTTTTTAAGCAAAATAATTAAATCTTACACGGTGTTAGAAAAGTGTTTTTGCTAGCTTTTGTGGCACCTACATAGTATGGTTAGGAGTTACTACCGGGCCTTTTGGGGGGGCGGCGGGTTACCGTCACTTTGGTAACCATGGGGCGGTAACTTGGGGGCCCAAGAGCCCCTACCCCTACCGTGGTACTTCGGGCCAAGACCCCGGCAAAGGATACAAAAAAAGTGCGACGCATGCATGGATTGAAAAAAAAATCGTTTCCTTCAAATCCGTTTCAACTTTTGAAAGTCAATTTTCAAACGAAGGTCAAGCTTACTTGTAGTCAAAATTATGGAATCGTTTCTCTTCTGTCCCCTGTCAGAACAGACGGACAATTGACGAAGGCTGTAGTTCGGCAGTGATCAGTGCTTTCTCATTGTATGTGGGAAACTGAGAAACAAGACTGAATAGTCCGTTTCTTCCTAGTTTACTGTTCACTGTGTCTGGCAGTTTTTAGTTTTTTTGTTTTATCGTAAGACACAGTGCAGTGAAGTTTTTCCTTGCTCCTCTCTCCCCTCTCAGTCGGCTATTATGGCCGAACCGGGAACTGTGTCAGTTGCTGACCTTTTGGCATAGAGGCTTAAGAATAGAATTGCAAGCCGTCCATCATTCATAGAGATAGACTACGATCTCAGACCTAAGAGTTTAGCAACATTGGTGTTTACTCTGTAGCCTCTGTTGATTTAAGATTTGATGGTAAAACTAGGTAAAACAGGTTTAAAGTTGACTAGTATTATGAAAAATATGTAATACTACCACTACCATGGTCATGGTACTAAAAACTACTACCGTAACTGTGAAATTAGTAAGCCAAGCGGCCGGTAACCATCCTACTATCGTTACTCCTAACCGTACTGTGTAGCCGCACCACGTAGCACAACTAAGCACAACGTTTACAAACTAAACAAAGAAATACTAACTGACTGTCTGTTTCCGCATGAATAGGTGAGAGAACGCTGTGAATTATGTCCGTTTTGTGTGATAACAATTCTGTTAAAAATTATGATCGTGGCTCGAACTCAGTGCTGAGTCACGCAGGGCTAATCGGTTGCAAAATGTTAATTGCATGTGATAGTGATAGTGATTTAATTGGTGCCCTAGGTATAGGATTACAGGATTATATTGTAAAGCACTGTCGCCGTTTTACCAGAAGTCGCCTCTGCGAACGGCAAAACATAACAAGCACAGGCCGCGGGAGGCCGAACCGCAAGCAATCGCGGGCCCCGCGGCCCATGCAGCTCGCGGCACCGCGCTCACGGGGCCATGCAGAATCGCCGCGCCAGATCGAGCACCGCCAGGGCACATGTTTTTGATGATGCAACTGGCTCGGACTTTTTCGTTTGGATCCCTGCGTACACACGTGCAAAGTTCGCCTCCGACGTACTTCTGTGTGAGCTGTCGGCTGTGTCAGATTGCAGCGTAGGCCTCCTCTGACGACCGGATCGCGGAGACACCGGAGTTCAGGAGAGAGACAGGGGACCTCCAAAGTCACTACTGAGTGTCTGTACCTTCGATGAAATTGGTGTTCTCAGGGAGTCGCGCACTCCTCCCACTCGTTCTGCTGGCTGTGCTCACTGTACCTACTGTAAGTGGTGACCTGCCATGTGGTGCGAAGAGTCTTCGTCGTGTGTCGAATGTTGTTGATTCGGTCGGAGTCTCTAACCGATGCCGTCTCCCCGTCTCCTCTTGCTGCCTGCAGGCTTCTGCCTTCTCCTTCAAACAGGGGACCTTCGGATCGGTCTGTCGCCTCACGTTTCTTTCCATACTGCATGCCCAAACCTCCCCTGAACCCCTCTGGGCGGCCTACTGCTACAGTCTCTGTCACCCTATCTGTGTTTCCTCCTGTTCTCTCTCTCTACATTTCCTCTCGTTAAGATTGCAGAGTCCCCCATCAGCTCTGCCCCCCGCTGTTCCACACTCGTGCAGCTTTAAGGTATGTCCTGTTGTCCCCTATTGCAGATCCTTAAGCGGAGAACTCGGTTTGGGAGGAGCGCAATGCAGGCAGAGACACAGGCATTCACGGAGGAGCCGGTCAGTTTTTCCGGCGCTTTCCGGCTGTGTGTGTAGTGTGACGCCGTGGATGAATGACTGAGTAAGTGAGTCCGTGAGTGCGTGAGGAATAATGTGTGTGCGTGTGAGAGAGAAAGAGGAAGGGGGGGGGAACGAAAGAGAGGACGGATGTGTTTGAGAATAGGGTTGTTGGGGCCTTCAGAAGACCTGAGTGCATTCAGGTGCGTTCCTGTTCTGACGGCCTGCGGGCGTGTTTTCCGAATGGACGCACTGTGTTAGTGTCTTTGTGTGTGAGTGTGTACAGACTGCGACGACACTATTTTCACATCGTTTGTGCGGACTTGCTTGCTTCTGTCGACGCAGGTACCCCATCCTTCGGTTGCAGTGATCGGCTGCGGCTATGTGGGATCTGCAGTTGGGCGTGCTCTTCGGGGATTGGGTAAGTAGGTGTGTGTGTGTGTGTGTGTGAGAGAGAGAGAGAGGGAGAGAGAGAGAGAGAGAGAGAGAGAGAGAGAGAGAGAGAATGTTTATCTTGCGTTTGTTTGGCTGTTTCATTGATGAATGGATCCATTGGATTATATAGCAATCAATGATTGATCGACTGATTGATTGATTGAATGACTGATTGACTGATCGAATGACAGACAGTCCTGCATGGATCCACATGAGTTAACGCAACTGTTCGATGCCTGACGGATATTTGGTTTGGTTGGTTGTGAACTTTTCTATCCTTTGCATGCTGAAGCACGACGTGTGGAGGCTTTCTGTCCTCTGAGGGGCTTTAATTCTTGTTCTCTGCATTCATACGTGGGTGGAGGGGGTGAGGCTGACGGATACCGAACCAAAAACGGAACAGACTTTTTTGCACCAATATGCAACGTAGCGCTCTTTTATGAGGGCAGGCAAGAGTCCAGGAATAATTCCCTCCCTCTCTGTTTACAGAAGAGCCTGTGCTTATTTGCATATTGCTCGTGTTTTGTTTTTCCCTGTACAGAACTTTTGTTTCACAACGTCTACTGAGCTGCCGCCGACTTTCAGTCTTTCTTTCGTTTCCTGTTTTGTCTTTTCATGCAGGAGTGAAAGTAGAAGGGACAACCACAAGGGAAGAGGGGGTGAAGCAACTTGAGGAGTCAGGAGCTGTAGATGCGGTAGTGAAAATCCCTCGAAATATTGGGGAGGTCGGCCCAAATTTCTTTAAATCGTTTCTTTCTTTTGAAGTAGAAAGCACCGTATGGATCCTGTGCATCTCGCGACCATCTGGGATTGACTTCTCTCAACGCAAACTTGTCTCCTTTGTGCGAATGAAGTGTGTGCACAAACTTTGATTGAGCCTCCACAATCGACACCCTTCGACTCTCCCACGGGCAATGTGTTGGGTATCATATTGAGCGGACATAACTTCAAATGAAGTCTGCCGCGCCGTTTCTCCATGACCCCACGATTTCATCTGCGTCTGCGTGTGAGAGAAGAAAAAGAGCTTTGCCCTCTGCAGGAAATGAATTGAAACGAGTAGACAATTTTGATCCTTCAATCAAGCAAGCACCTACCATGCTGGCTCGTGGACGGACAGTTGTAGAGTGTACACTTGCCTCTCCGTGCACTCTCCGTCCTCCCTCCGTTCTCCTTCTTTCCTTTTGAGTGTGTTCAGGGGGACCAGGCAGGAGGAGAGGGGGACGTGGCCCTTGAGGACATGATCAAAAGGAATTCCTGTGTGTTCATCGCAGTCGCACCTGGGTGAGTGACTTGAGTATCCGGTGCCTTGAGTCACTGTTTTCCCTTTTCCCTTTCCCCCTTTGAGGTCTTTTTTGTCCCATGATGGATGCCGTCTTGTGTTTGTTTGCTTTTTGTTCTTGGTGTGCTTGTTTGTTTGCTTCTTGTTCTTGGTGTGCTTTTCAAATGAAGGACGTCGTTTTTTTTTTCGATCTTGGTCTCTCTTTGGAGCGGTCATCTCAAACGTGAAGGTCCGTCTGACTTGGTTGTCCGACTGGAAGCAAAGATTGCATGCATGACGTTTGTGTGTTTGTTTGTTTGTTTTGTTCACCTGAAAGAAAGGTGAAGGAACCCACAGAAAGGGTGGCATTTGTTTTGAACTCCCATCCATCCCTCAACTCTCTTTGTCCTTCCTGCTTGCAGCCGCGGGGGTGGTGAGAACGCTTACAGAGACACTTACGCAGCCACATCCAAGAGGGGTGCGTGGGTGTGGAAGCAGACGGGGGGATGGGGGCGGGGGCACTGGAATGAATGCTCATTTATATCTTTTTTGTCGCTGGGGATCCGCCCTCTTGGGCTGTGTTCATGCATAGGTGCTTCCTTGCTCGGGTGACTGCATGCGTAGGTGTCTAAGTGCGTGTGTCCGTGTGGGTGCGCGTCCGTCCGTTCGTCTGACCATCTTTGTGTGTGTGTGTGTGTGTGTGTGTGTGTGTGTGTTTTACATAAGCGGACGGAGCTCTTATTTCTCCCCCCACCCCCCACCCCTTTCCGCAGTCGCAGCCGCTCTCGCAAAGAAGAAAGACGCCACCCAAATCCTCTACATCTCCAGCTCGAGTCAGTCAGTGAGTCATTCAGTCAGCGAGTCGGTAGGCTGGCGAGGTTCTTCAAGTTTGCGTGAAGTGTCCCTCTTCTCTCTCTGTTCAGGCATGCATATTTGACTGTCGGAGAGTGAGTCCATCTGTCTGTCCGTTTCAGGTCCCACACCAATTGAATGATCGAAAGTCTTGTTGAACGCACTGTCTCCCTCTCTCCCTCTCTTCCCTTCCCCACTCCATCTCTCTTTCTTCCTCCCTCCCTCCGTGTACGTGTCTGCGTATTTGCGTGGATCTCAAGTACGTGTTTGTATTCAAGTCAACACAGCCGTACATTTGTCCTTGTTCTTTTCCCTGTGGTGGCAGGCGTGTACGGGAACCCCCCCGACGGCCGGGTGGTCACAGAGGAGACCTACTCGGAGGCGGGAGACGCCCTTTCGGACAACCAGAAAATCTTGAGACAGGCAGAGGAGGTCAGTGCGTGAACCTGCAACACGAAGTGAGACGAAAATCTGTAAGGATCCAAATGAGCAGGAACATCCGTCCAGTTCAAAGAATTGCTCAGGACATGTGCTACTGTTTTGTCTCCCTTACCGACACGTCGGTCTGGTACAGCTACGCAGAGCTGCTGCAACACATGCAGTTGCATCGAGTGACTGATGTCACACCCCCAATTAACACAATGAATGAATGAATGCAGACCCTCCTCGCGGTCCCTTCCCCCCACAAGGTTGCCGTCCTTCGCCTCGCCGGTCTCTGGGGCCCCGGGCGGCCCCTCGGGATGCTGGCGCGTCGGGTGGCGGGGACAGAGGTTCCGGGGACGGGTGAGACGTTTGTGAACTTTTCGCATCTGGATGATATCACCGGGTTTGCCTTGCATGCGATGCGCAAGGGGCTTTGTGGGGCCTTCAACGTCTGCAGCGTTCCCTCGATCAGAAAAGACCTCTACGACGCCGTGTGCGAGGCAGAGGGGCTGCCTCCTGTCCGATGGAGTGGAAACTCGGCAGGGGGGTCGGTCAGGCAAATCACAGTGAAATGTCGGAAATGAATGTTTGTAAGCGTTTTCGTGGATGAGCATTATGCTGGAAAGCTGGTCGGGCAGGCAATTGGTGGATGCAGGTAAGACACTCGGTAAGCCTGTCGGTAATTGAAATTCAACGGTCCGGTTCGCTAGTTACTGGACTTGCGTTGTTATAATTTTTGTTGAGTGGATGATGTGCGTTGAATAAGAGTTGATTCGGAAGTGATGCTTCCATCTGTTCTTGTGAATGAATGAATGAATGAATGTTTCTCTGAAAGCAGCAATCAGCAATGCGGAGGGACTTCAATCAAAACGGCAGGACACAGTCTGCCGATCTCTCTCTCCGTCCTGTTTTTCTGTGCGCCGCACGGAAAAGAAATGACCGAAAAGCGAAACGGTGAAATCACCATGTCTGCGTTCTTCCCCTCTCATTGTTTCGTGCAGAGAGTACACGGGCCGTGGAGGGAGCAAGCAGCTGAGCAACCAGAAAGCTGTAGGGACGGGGTACGCCATCAGGGTTCCTGACACAATTGCGAGGGTACGTGAAGATGCAGAAAGAGACAAAGCACGCGCCGCTCCAGTCACCACCGAGGCGGCTGCCCTTTGAACTTGCTGAGGCGCTCATAGTGTCACGAGATGTCTGTCTAGATGTATGTCTTCGTGTACGTGCTGCTTAGCGTGCATGAACGGTCTACAGAATCGGCTTGTACAGAACTTGAAATGAAGGAGCCTGCAGTGGGTACGTTACCGTACGTATGCATTCTAGATACGGGGATTTCTAGGTCAATTGCTGGTCTTTTGAATAATAATAAATTGAATTCAAAGTAACATTCTAAGTAAGCCGCTATAAGATGTACGTTTTTTTCCCGGTACATTCAAATTTAAAGTGTAAACTAAACTAAGTTTTTTTGAAAGTTAAATTTACCATGTTATCTATACCCTTGACTTGCTAGTTGAATTGACCGGTAAGAATTCTCTTATTAAATATAAGTCTTAAAAAGTGAATCTAGAAGTGAATATGATTTAAAATCTACTCTGAAATGCAATAATCATTATTATCTTTCTTTGAGTGGTGCTACAACCTATTTAGCGGAGTTTGATGGGTCTTACACTTACCAAAAAGGCTTGCTTTATTTACAAGTTTTCGCGGCGTATCACAAAAAAAAAAAAAAGACTTTAATTGTTTTTTTCTTTCTTTTTTTTATGCAACACCAAAGCAACAGTTATACAACACTTGAACAACAGTTGTTTGTCACTTAACATCATAAAAAAAAAATTAAGCGATAATTAGCTTTAATTCAATTGTTTTTTTACTGTGATATGGCTAGTAGATTTTGAATTATTGAGAATAGTGGGGTTGTTTAGAAAAAAATAGTTGTAACGTAAATGACATTAAATCAACTTCTCATACTAGTAGTACAAAGTTGGTTGCTAGATTGCTTGCATGCTCGATGTTGCTCGATGGTAAGCCCAATCTTATCTAGGATATGAATAATCTGAATGCAGGAAAAGATTTTGTTGTTGCTCGCGTTTTCTTCTTTTCTTCACGTGTCCATCGATTTTTGTTATGTTATCTTTCTTTCGTCCACGTGTTTTCTTTCTTTTTTTTTTCCTTTTCCCTTTGGTTTTTCTGTGTTTCTCCCGGCAAACTTTTTTTCTTCATTCAAGTTGCCGACTGATCAGAAGACAAACAGATCAGGAAAGGCATTTTCTTTGCTTGTCATTGATTTGGTCTCAGTTGCGAGGGTACTCAATCAACTCTAGGTCTAGGACTCTAGGGTAGCTGAGGGGACTGCAACATCGGTAAGAAGCTTCTGCACTTTCCGGGACATTCTCTTTTCTGACTCAGAGTTGGGAGAAAGGTCTGAAACAAGCTGCCGAGTTGCTGCGTGCAAGCACAACCGTTGCAGCTTTTCTCTCCCCCTTACTCTTCTTCTGACGAGACCATGCATGCTCTCTTCCTGTCCACCCCACCCCGCGTTACTGCTTTGACACTGTCGATGCTGATGCTGATGCTGATGAAGATGCTCCTGTCTCCCCCCCCTCCTCTTCCCCAACATCCTCGTCATCGCCACCCTCTCCCTCATCGTCTTCTTCGTCGTCCTCTTTCTCTGCCTCTTCCTCTTCATCTTCCTCTGTCTCATCGTCTTCGTCGTCCTCCTTCCTCATCGTCTTCTTCGTCGTCCTCTGCCTCTTTCTCATCGAGATCGGAACCTTCCGGAGGAGCAGCCGCCATGGCCCCGCTCTCGAGCAGGAACTGGATCAGACCATGGAACTTGCTTGTGGGGTCTTGAAGTGCAGAAAGGATGTGGTGCAACTTTGCTTTAAAGGCTTCCTTTCCCTTCTTCGTCTTCGTCCTCCCGAATGCCCCCTCAAGATCCTTCGCGGTACGGTCCCAGAAAAACGTCCCCTGAGGGTCGTCGATCTTTTCTATTTCCCCCGTCTCGTGTGCATCCGCATCGATCAGCACAACCCAAGGAATTCCTTGTTCCCGGAACGCAGTCACGAGGTCTGGAAGGTTAGATTTCCCCCCCGCCTCAACAACCTCCCACAAAAACGACCAGGCGCAGGCACTAGATGACAAAGCGGAAGCCGCAGGATGAGTCCGTTGGGGCGGACTCCTACTTCAAGATCTGTCCCTGTCTCTGTCTCTCTCCCTCTTCCTCTCTCTTTCTATCTCGACTGCTTTGCTCCCACTGGTGCCTTCCATGCCTGCTCTCACACTGGGGAGAGCGTCGCAGACTGGGGAGAGCGTCGGGGACTTTGCCAGCACAGAGGGGTGGAAGCCGGTGAAAGCACTGGAGCTGTCACGGTGCCTCCCTGAGGACCTGCAAGAGGCACAAAATTAAGGTGGGTCGTTGTCTGCGCAAGTGAGTTGGGAGAGCTGAAGAGAAATGTGACAGCAACACAAAGTGTCATCAAAGAGAAGCCCTCGTGGTTCAGAGGGAGAAAGAGGGACTCCGAGGTAAGAAGAACACTGGCATTATTCTTCTGCATTCTTCTTCTTCTGCAGATTTGCAGCTTTCAAAGCGAGGTCAACATAGTGAAACGGACTCAGGAGTCGTCAATCTATCTCCTGTATACATCACTTCAATGCAGTTCATTCTCCGATGCACAATGAAAAGTCTTGAAGCAGGGCAGAAAAGCAGCTGGGCGGGGAGGGGTTTTCTCTGCCTTTTCTGTTGGATTAAATATCTAAGTATGCGACTGTCGGCATACGTGTGCCCCCATGTATTTTTTTTTATTCTTCTCTCCCTGGCTTTCTCCCACCCTCCAGCCTGCGTGCTCGACTTCACACTAGTTTGGTTTTGCTGTTTCCCCCGCTGACTCCATTCAGCACTCACACGAATCTAATGCAGACAAAATGTGCGTACCTGTTTGTCTAGCTGGCACGCGCAAGACTGCAGGAGCGGGGAACCCCCCGAAGAAAGGAGAAGCGAGAAAACCGCCCCCCGGCACGTTGAAGCCTCCAGTTGCCTGCACGAACCATCAAGGTTCAGCCGCTGTACCCCTGGTCTGACACGTTGCAGTCGCTTTCAGAAGGCAGAAGAGGAGGGAGAGAGAAGAGAAGGGCAGGAAGGTAACAGAAAAGATGACCAGGGGTTGGGTTGATGGAAGGTCAGACAAAAAAAAAAAAAGAATAAGAACAAACAAAAAGAAACATAAAAAACTGAAAAACAAACAAAGAAGCAACATAAAAAAGAACAAAAAAATAAAAACTCCGTGTCCGCACATCCGTTCGTGTGCCCGGGCTTCTTGAAGACAAGATCCCGAGACTTCTCTCCACAGAAAGTGCCGCCGGAGGATTAAAGGAGGAGCAGGGTGCAGAGAGAGACAGGGAGCCAAGAAAGTTTCATTGATGCTCATACACACATGGGAAACCGTAAGAGACTCATACAAACAGAGGGCCATGAAAGAGCAACCACTCACTACGGCTGAATCATTCCCCGTGGCCTCTTGCATGCTGGATCGATCAAAGAACGAACACAACGTTGAAGGGCGCAAGCCAGAGCCAGCCATCCCCAACTCCCCCCCTGAGCGTGAGTGCGCGTCTGAGCGCACGGGGTTCCGCAGGTTCGCGCATATGCGCGTGTGTGTGTGTGTGGGTGGGTGCGCGTCTGACGCCGCGGGGTTCCGCGGGTTCGCGCATATGTGTACCGCCCCCCCTTCCCCCCCTCCCACGTCGGCCAAGGCTCTCATCGAAGCAAAAATTTGCACTACACTGGAAGCCCAGAGTACCCCGCAATTTTTGCCGAGTGACTTGCTATCAGAGATGCGGCTTGACCGACCTTAGTGTATGCAGACAGTCGCGACTCTATCGTAGTGTATCGTAGTTGAGGTCAGCAAAGAGGGGGTCGGAGTAGACGGCCAGCAGGTTTGGGTCTCCAGAGAGGTGCTCCGTCCGGGAATGGAGGGGGGAGTGATTGAACCGTCCGCCAGTGGAGCGAGAGCGCAACCCTTGGAAGGAGAGGTCGATCGATCGACGGAGATGAAGAGGAAGTAGACGCGAGATCCCGTGCGGAGTTGGAGAAACAAAAAACCAAAAGCAACACAGAGAAAAAGAAAAACGATAGAACAAAGGAAAAAACACTGAAAGACAAGTAAACGAGTTGGAGAAAGAACAAACAAGTAAATAAGGAAAAGATACAAAAGAAACAAACGATGAGAAAATTGAATAAGTGCACAAACAAAGAACAACATAACCGAACGAAGGAAGGAAGGAAGGAAGGAAGGAAGGTCCCCCTGGCAAAGAGTTTCATCAAGGGGGGCGCAGCAGCTGACGTTGCCGAAGAGTCTATGGTCACGCAGGCCTTGGGTGCTCTCTCCGATGGTCACCTTCCTCCCCCCCTGCGGCTGCAGGAGGGAAAAGAGAAACCGGCATGCAACCTTATACAAGAAAAGAAAACCACACGCAAATGATGGGTACAAAGTCAGACAAGTCTCTCAGCAAGGCCGAAAAAAGAGGACCCTCCGAATGTGATGATGTTCATGTTAGCCACCAAGTCGGAGAACGGTGACGGGAGAAACGCCTCGATTGCTAGGAGGAGGGTCAATCTAGGTACACCCGTACAACCTGGAAATCCTCAAGTCGAGCCGTCAAGAAGTCCTTCAGCTATGAAATGCATCAGACATTGACGTACAGCTCTCACACGCTTTCAATACATGCTTCTGGAAGAATTCAACATGCATACTCACTCATCCATACACTGACTGTCTGCAAGCTTGGCGGCGCGTTCGAAGGGGACGAGGACGAAGAAGAAGACGAAGAGGATGCCGAAGTTGAAGACGAGGGAGAAGGATTGGCCTCCTGCCCATAGTCTCCCGGCCTGCAAGATCATGTATGCATGAAATGCAGATGCCGAAACATGCATGCCTGGTCATAGTGTGGGTGAACTTACGCAATCCATGCACTTGATGTTGCGGCAAAAAGGGGTGCAGAAAAGCAATTTCGACAACGTACAGCTGTTTGTTCGTACACATGCTGTATCTGTCCGTTGATTCCTCCGTCCCTCTGTCCGTTCATCTACCTTTCTGCCGGCCTGTCCAGCTGTTTGTTCGTACACATGCTCTGTCTGTCGTTGATTCCTCCGTCCCTCTGTCCCTTCATCTACCTTTCTGCCGGCCTGTCCAGCTGTTTGTTCGTACACATGCTCTGTCTGTCGTTGATTCCTCCGTCCCTCTGTCCGTCCATCTACCTTTCTGCCGGCCTGTCCAGCTGTTTGTTCGTACACATGCTCTGTCTGTCGTTGATTCCTCCGTCCCTCTGTCCGTCCATCTACCTTTCTGCCGACCTGTCCAGCTGTTTGTTCGTACACATGCTCTGTCTGTCGTTGATTCCTCCGTCCCTCTGTCCGTCCATCTACCTTTCTGCCGGCCTGTCCAGCTGTTTGTTCGTACACATGCTCTGTCTGTCGTTGATTCCTCCGTCCCTCTGTCCGTCTGCCCATTTATCTGTCTGTCTACCTGTCTATCTGCCCACCTGCCTGTCCTCTGTCTGCAGAGAAAGGAAACGCTAAGTCGGTTCAAACCACCAATCTACTTACCTTCTACAGTGGGACAAAGCATGCATGCCTGAGGAGATGTCCCAAGGTTCAAATCGGTTTTGTTCTTTGCAGCAACTCCATCAGAAGGCAGTGCAGTATGGCTCGCCTTCACCGGTACGTTGGAGAAGCTCTTGATCACGCCGGAAGAGAGCAGGGGAGGAATGGAAATCCCTCCCGCACTGTCTTGCGCTCTCTATGCAGGCGTCTGAAGAACCTGACCACAGTGAAGCTTTGAGATATCGCGAAAGCTACGGCCCTCAAGTACATCTGCAGACGTGAGAGGTAGCGGCATCCTGTCTGATCGAACGGCTTCGAAAGCGTTGGCAAAGAAAGCTGTACACCGCTCTATGTGTACACGGTAGTGTAAGATATTAATATAGAAATGTATGTCGATGACATTGTACGTACACGTACGTATATTGATCGCTACGTGCATGCATGCACGCACCGGCCATGCATGCAATTAATAACCGATACAGACCACATGCAGATTTTTTTTTTTTTGAAACAGGTTAATTTGAGAGTATTTGAGAGATTTTGAGAGAACCGCGCGGTTGCATCGCGGTTGCATGCATGGGGAGGCGCGATCATTGCATGAAGTGTCAATATAGTGTCAATTTCTCAGTCTCACGACACAGACACTTGCTTGCGGAGACGGCAGAAGCATATATATATACCTTGAGTGCGTGTGCTTCAGTTTTGCGCACTTTCTCAAGCTGAAGCGCATCACGTGTGCGATCGTGTGCAGGGAAGGGGTAGAACACGCGCCTTGACTTGACTTCCTTCTTCCCATCTTCCTTCAGAATGCAACAGGCCAACATGAGCAGAGAGGAGGAGGACGAGATGTTTCAAAGGTTTGTGAGGGGCATCACTGCTCCTGGTGCTTTGGACCAGTTCGGGAGAATGATGAGTGAGAGCGGCGTTCCCCAAATGCCAGACCCCTCACTGCCCTGGATGGTTGACCATTGTTTTCATCTCTTCAAGGCCGACAAGGTTGTACAGGGAGGGGAAGTGAATTCGCTGAGGGGGAACAGGATTCCACCAAAGGAGACGGATAGGTTGAAGCGAATCTGGAAGCACCTTCTCTTGTTTCTTCTGACAGGCACAGAAATGTCTGAGACGACATACGCTGCCTTTAACACCTTCTCCGCATGGTCACTCTTTGGTGAGTATGGCGTGCAGTTCTGTGAAGATGGGTGGATGAACAAGATACTCGAGATCGCTTTCTTTGGAATGGATTTGCAGTCAGATCCCCCAAAGTTCCGGTATGACCCCAATCACATTCTCGACCGCAAGGTAAAAAAATACGACAATCCAAGCTACGCGAATCAACAGCAGACCTCTCTAAGAGCGCGGTTCCTCTCTGCCCTGTCGTACATGGCACACGACGAGGAACATCGAGAGTATCTGGTCAAACACCCGAAATTCAAGCAGGCACTCGTTGCCATGCTCCACACGATGGTCGAGGGCTTTGAGACGTTTTCTCCGAAAGATTTGGAGAAACAGAGACTCACCAATCCAGCCCTAGTTCTGACTGAAAGGTCCGTCAGACAAACTGCCCTTTCTTTCGGTTGCTCCTTTGCAGCGCTGTTCTTCAGCTTTCTCAATCCCAACGCTCCTCCCCACCTTGTCTCTTCCGTTTCTTTTGTGCATTTGCTCTTCCGTTCTGTCTGTCGTCCATTTTTTGTTCCTTTCCTTTTCTTGCCCGCAGATTTTTCAAACAATTCTGCCTGATGTCTTTTCTTTCTACTCGATTTGCTTTCCCCCTCCGCTGCCTTTCTCTCTCTGTCGGTCCGTCGGCTTGAGCGCACCTGTCCCTGTCTTTCACTGCCATCTCTCTCTGCAACTCTCTTCCACGCCAACCCCTCATATGGTTCCCCACCCCCCCTTGCCCCTCCCCCTCCTTCTCTCCTTGTCATGCGCGTGTGGACACAGCTCCGTGCAGAAGTACTGAGTGTGTGTATGGGTGTGGTCCCGTGGTGAATCTTCGTGAATCCTTCTCCGTCTCGCCCCCACCCTCTCTTCTCCACCCTCGACCTCACTATTCTTGTGCATTTTGCCCTCGCTTCTTTTTCTGCCCGCTTTTCGCCTTTCGCTGACGTTTCTGTCTGCTTCTCTGTATATCTTCTCTCTTTCCTGTCTGCCTGCTCTCCTCTTTGTCTTTTTCCTCGCCTGGTTGCCTGCCTGTCTGTCTGTTTGTCTCTGTCTCTGTGCAGGTGCGTGAACGTTCTCTCCTCCCTTTGTGCTGACGGCCCCTCCACAAAACTTTGGATCCTTCAGGAAGCAGGCAGAGACCTCATCAGACTGGTGCAGAAACTGAAGTCACAACAGATCGCGTCATTTGAAGAGAACCAATCTGGGGGGAGGATCTCACAGACCCTGGCTCGCTGTCTGGGGAACGCGGTCCGGTTCCTTTCTATGTCGGGTTGGGCGGTTGCAGAGTCTCTGTGTCTTTCTCAGGCTGCTTCCTCTGCTTACTCTCTCGAAGAGTGTCTGACAGACGTGCACGCCATGGCATTCGGATTTGAAAAGGGGTTTGTGGGAGCGTCGATTGTCTTCTTGAGGAAGTGGAGGGGGGAGAGGGTGCCTCCCCGCAAGTTCAAAGCGTCGGACGTGCCTGCGGGGAGTGAGTGGGATGAGCTTCGTGTGTTCAACGGAGCAAGCTCTCATCGAATATTCAAAGAGGGCAAAGAGGCAGCTGCCCGATTGGCAAAACAAATGGGCACACCTGCAGGGGTGAAGCACGAGTGTGCTGCCGAGAACTGCAGGGCTGAGGCAGCCAAGAGGTGCAACGGGTGCAACAGTGAGTGGTACTGCAGCAAAGAGTGTCAGAAAAAACACTGGAAGACTCACAAGAAGGTGTGCGCATGCGATAAGAATAGATAGACAGAGCGAAAGAATGACTTCCAAGTGTTCATCATATCGGAGCCCCGTTTTGATTTTGCTGAAGTTCGGTCTCCTTGCTTTCTGATTGCATGCTTCTGGTCATGCTGCGCAGTTGCTCTTCTCCTCGCTTTGTGACTGTAGAGGGTGCTGGGAGGGGGCATTTAAAACTGCGAGACATATAAAACGATGGAAGATCAGAAGGAAGAGGTAGGAGGAGAGCGCTCGCTGCGTCCCTCTTTTGCGTGCGGTGAAGGAAAGAGGGGAGAAACTTACTGGAATGCTTCTGTCGACCCCTTTGCATGAACGATCTTGGTCTCCATTGCATGCATGCATGATCATGCATGCATGTGACCGCACCCTATCGCAACCGCATCGTTTTCACACGTACTTGGACCACTAGTTGGACCGTTTTGTGTCGTTTGCCTTCCTTTGTTTATTGTACGCAATGGGCGAATTGCGTACTTTTATCAGTCAGCTTTCAACTTCAAAACTCAAATGATTTTGAAGTTTGAACAACTTTGGTCTTGCATGCATGGACAGTTGTCTACATTTCCTTTTCTGACTAGAATTTTTCTGGGTTTGCCGAGTTGCATGATTGATTGAATTTGATTCGTCTCGGGGCGGCCTCGGCGCTTCGCGCACTACCTCGATCGGGCTTTAGAATTGATTGATTGGTTCTGCGCTAGCCTTTCCCGCGCGCTAAGTCAAGGTGTCGCCATTGTTCACTAGATTGTTAACAGCCTAGTAAAAAGGCCTGGGATATTATATTATCATTTCAAACCCTAGCTCTAACTCTATTACGTTACTCTAGGCCTCTAGCTGCTTTGTGGGCTCACACACCAAAATTACTTAAAAATTAAACGTGTAACGTATAGTGTACGAGTATAACACTGCAAACAATATATAACGACCTAGACAACAACAGTTGAACAACAGAATTTAACTTAAATTAAGCCGAGCTTAATTAAAATATATACAAATTAAAATTTTAAGGTTTATACAAGAAAACTGTCAATAATATTTTTTATAGGATGCTTTCATAGAAATACGGTTCATAAAATTTACTAAGATGTGTTAAAACCCACACAAACTAAGCATTCCATGATTTCCCATCCGTACAATTTTGTGTACAAGCTCCCGCAGCTACCGGCTGCAGCTTTTCTAAAACCCAGTGCAACCTGGTGTATAACCTTTCCCTCAGGCTGCTTTCGGTCACTGGAACGCTTCCAAATGTCTGCGAAATCGCATACAGAGCGATGCCATCTGTCGGTACTCTTCCAGCAGCCGCGGCACATCTCCAACCCGGAGGTCGGGGGCAGGCCCCCCCCACCCGCGTTGCCTGGCGGAGTCGCCATCCATGGGCCCCAGAACAGGCGCAAAAGTACAGGACAAACTTGACAGAGACGCCAAGAGCTCCAGAGCCTCCGTCTTCCTCTTCTTTTCCCTCTCCAAAATCGTCTCCTTCTCCTTCTCCCCGTCTCCCACTGTACCCTCGCTGGGCGGACCGCTTCCTCCCTGCGGCGGCTGCGATTGCTGAGACAAAGAAGTGGGGAACAATCCCAGAAAACGGGAGGAAAGAAAGCTCCCCCCCCCACCTCCAGAACCACCGGAGGCAGACGAAGCGCCCCACCCCGCAGGAATCGGCGGGGCTCCTCCCATGGCTGTGGCTGTCCCTCCGTCATCCCCACCTGCAGAGTTTGGTCTGCTTCGGGATTGTTTCAGATCCCTCAGCTCCCTGTCTCCGTCTGCAACCTCACTGTCTCCCTGCCCCTTCTCCCTGTCTCCCTCTGTTCCTCCAGCCCCCGTCTTTCCAGCCGCAAAGGAGAAGGAAAAAAGGGAGGAGGAACCATCGGTTGCCGCGGACGATTGGGGAGGCGTGGGGGGTCTTCCGTTTTCCTTTTCTTTCTGCTTCTTCTCCAAGCTAGCCCCCTGCTCCTCTCCTCCTGTCTCGGCAGTGTCGGGGGGACCATACAGTCTGCAGGCAGTGAGGAAGAAAGACAAATTGTGTTTTTTCATGTCTTCAAAAGAGTGAAAGCCATTCGGCAAGATCCATACAGAGACCGTCCTGTTTTCCTTCCGGGTCCTTTGGGCTTCAAAATGCCCCCCCTTTCTGTTTCTTTAAGATACGCCCTCTCCCGATGCCCCCCCCCCCCCCCCGAGATCTCATTCGACTCCTTCATGAAAACACATGAAAACGGCAGATTTGCACACACAAGCACTGCTTTGCAGAGACACCAGATCAGATCCCCATCGCTGAGAGATACTATCCAGCCCCCCCCCCCCC